>MU264552.1:0-24858 GCA_020310875.1 Ceratopteris richardii
AATACAAGATGAAGAACCTTCTTGTTTTGAAGATGCGATTGGAAATGCAAATTGGGAGAATCTATGGATGAGGAGATCACTTCACTTTATGGAAATGAAACATGGAATCTGGTTCCGTTTCCACAAGGGAAAGAACCCATAGGCTACAAGTGAGCTTACAAGGTAAAGCATAATATTGATGATAGCATAACCATGTATAAAGCACGATTCGTAGAAAAATGATATGCACATAGATATGGCATTGATTATGAGGAAAGTTTTAACCTTGTACATAAAATGTATAATTTTAGAAAACTTGTTCCATTGTCTACAACAAAAGGATGGATTTTGCATCATATGGATGTGAAGAATGCTTTCTTACATGGTGAGTTATAGGAAGAAGCTTACATGGACCACCCACAAGGATATCTAGATTCAAGCATCGAGAATATGTTTGCAAGTTAAAAAGTCTTTGTATGTGCTTAAACAAGCTCCTCGTTCTTGGCATGAAGGATTTCAAATTATTTAACTTCCATTGGATTCTATATTTGATAGGATCACTCACTATACACAAGAAAGGGTGATGATGATATCATAATTGTGGCTATTTATGTCGATGACTTGATTGTAGATGGTGATAATGAAGAAAGCCGATTTCTATACCATTAGATTGTAATTTGAAGTTGGATACTACCGCAGGTGAAACATATGAAGATGCTACTATGTATAGGAAAATTGTGGGAAGTTTCATACATCTCATAAGTACAAGGCCTGATTTAAGGTACAATGTAGGACTTGAAAGTCAATTTATCCAAGTTCCTAGGAAACCACATTTAGATGCTTTGAGATGTTCTCTATGTTATGTGAGTGGTACTTTGAATTATGCATTGTTTTATGAAGCTGGTGTAGATTTGTAGGCTCGTGGATAGACCGATGCAAATTGGCTTGGTGTTCCACATAGAAGATCTTCTAGTGGCTTTCTATTTCACTTGGGAGTGGTTTGTTCCATGGTAAGAAGCAACCCTTCTTGCTTTGTCATGTACAAAGGCCGAGTATAGAGATGTTGCAATGGGACCATGTGAGGGTCATGGCTAGAGATGCGTATTTGCAAATTTAGGTGTGGAAGTGGAGAGCCTATCATCATTTATTGTGATAATCTTGGCAGCATACAGTTAGCATGAAATCCTATTTTCATGCTAGAACAAATCATAGCGAGGTACATTATCATTTCATTAGGGAAAAGTATTAGCAAGTGATATTTATCTTGTTTACATGAGAATAGATGAGCATGTTGCTCATATTTTCACTAAAGCACTTGGGGTGGAGAAGGTGAAGAAATTTTGAAAGATGTTTGGATTACAGGACATGACGTTGAGCTTGAGGGGAGTGTTGAGATATCAAGCGCAACATGTGATGATCGAAGATGACACATACCACTTTTCATTTCTATGACATATATGTCAAGGATACTTTTAGTGATCGTTACCAGATTTATCTATCGAAAGTGATGGCACATTTGTTTTCTTGTCAACTCACTCATTTACAGACATTAGGGTTTTTTAATGTACTATTATTTATATATTGTACTGGTTGTGCTGTTGTATTAAGTCATTCTTGTATATTCTCTTTATGTAATAGAAGAAGTAGAAGAAGATCATTCTTCCTTGCTTCAAATCTCTTTGTGCTCCTCTCTTGTGTGTGAGAGTGTGTGAGAGCTCTCTTCCTTATCTCCTTTCTCTTAACATGTTTGATTGAAATAACTTCTTAGTTATATTTACTTTTAGTTGATGATTCCTAATGGAAGTTCTTCTATACTCAATATGCTACTAATATATACTGTTGAGGATGAAATCCATTTTTTTATTGCACATATTGTCATATTGAGATGTACTATCATTTATGTCCAAGAAATATATTGTTCAAGATGAAATCCATTGTTTTCTTGCACATATTGTCATATTGAGATGCGCTATCATTATGCCTAAGAAAAAAGCAATGGAGATGACATGAAGCCATTTTATCTTCAAACATGATTCACCAAAACTTTACCAACTTATAGCTTTTAGTAGTTAGAACACATGCTAAATATTTAGATAGATGATTCATGTACATTTGATTAACATTGCAAACAAAAATGCCATATAAAGACAAGTAAAATGTTATTCCAAATGCTATTTTTCCAATTAAATTGAATTTCCATTCAAAAAATTTTCATGATCATACACTTTTTATACATTATTTTGTAAATTTATTCACATAATCAAAGCCACTTAAACTAATACACCTTAATGAACTGTAGGGAAATTCCAACAAGTTTTTTTTAGAGTTATGAACACAGTTGTGATATTTTTCAGTATGGTTTCATGAACGAAACTCGTTTTTCAAGAAGCCTTCGCTTCATTTCAGGAACTATATACGTACTTCTAGCAACCGAAGAAAACGGAATTTCCCCAAGGGAATTCGATCAAAACTTCTCCAGCTCCTATCTTTTGGTGCATAAGGTGTGACTCTTCTACTCTGTAATGCATGCTTTTTTGCATATACAGCTTATGTACATATACTAACTTGAGAGAACTCTATTTTGTGATTCAGTGTTATATCTCATGTACGTATACAGATTCGAGAGGACTCTATTTTGTGATTCTTCTTCAATGCTGGGTTTTATGTGTCGAAGCAAACATTATGCTGCTGCAATCCCAATTTTAAAGGTCATGTTTTTCAACATCATTGAGGCCTCTTCTCCAACGTGGAAACCTCAAGTAAGCCTTCAAGGACAAAAGAATTGAACATACTTGTGATAAGCTTTGCATGTCTCATGCATGTATAAGACTCCCCCACTAGCCAGTCATAATCAAGAAGACATGGCTTCCACAATATTGAGTAAAAAAATGTTGCATCAATCCCAAACTTCCTACAAGCAATATATATGACATAACTATGATGAATCAGGAAGACATGAATTCCACAATATTGAGTGAAAAATGTTGCATCAATCCCAACTTTCCTACAAGCAATGGCTATGATGGATGAATACTTGTGAAAACGCCTCCATTCCTTGCTTGAGTCTTCACTAAAGAAAAGCTGTCAACGCTCTTGCATTATAGACAGCAAGGTACATGCCTTTCTCTGCATTAAGCGTCAAAAGTATATGGCCATCAATAAGAAGTCCCTGGAGAAACCTCCTTTTGTTTAAGGCATCAAACTCTCCACACTCTAAGAATACCACACTCTAAGAATACCACATTGCTCGGCCCCATGAGCAGATGTCTCTCTTGTTGTATGAGTGACCTCCAGTTTTGTGTCAATGTATGAGTGACCTCCAGGGTAAAAGTCAACTAAAAAGTTCCATTATTTTTGCCTTTTGGGTTGCGGTGAACTGAAAGATGATGATCAATATCAAACAAGCATGATCAACTGTTATACCACTGAGTTTCACTCTCTGATCCTTAGTACTAAATCTCAACTGAGCCATTAGAAGTATCATGTCTATGTGAAAACAAATGAATGATAACTTCCATCACTGACCCATATGCAGTACCCCATGTTTATGAGTACAATCCCATACCAATACATTCATCCTGTGAGCATCCCACAACTGTACATTACTAATGTCAAACTCTCTGAATATCTCCTTCGAAATATAAAAGAAGTGTCCCGTGACTTCCCAAGTAAGCATTGAATTCTCCAAAGTCGACAATGTTTTCACCCTTAACGAAGTCCCAATTATCATCATTATCAGGTACACAAAAGGAGACTGTCATATGGATATAGCATAAGCAGATGTGTTGGGAGCATAATATCTTATGTCAATACACATAAAACTGCCTGTCTTAGTGCTCAATCAGGCCCAACCAGAGGCATTCTTGCAGGAAGGTATCTAGCAGCATGCATACAACCTTTGATGAAGAGAATGGTTCCAAATCAGAGTTGACTACTCTACATATAGGCATAACTAGTCTATTTGACCCAACACCAGTAGGGAATCTTTCCGAAAAGAGTTCTTTACAAAGAATCTCATGAGCAAAGTGTGTAAGGAAGATTCCCTTTCAAGGAATGGTGTGATCAAAAAACTCGTTTCAAAAAGGAAAATGTCTCACTCAAGCTGTAATGAATGGAACACTCCTCCACAGAATATGTAATAACAATACAGCTGCAGTCCAACAACCTCACTCAGCCACTTTCCAGAAACTGATCCGTAATTCCAGCCTCTGCATAGATATTCGACATCGAAATGTAGGCAGTGGCTTGCTTTGGTTTGAGACCCACTGCATATTCGAATGCCTCCTTTGCTAAATTAAGATTTCCATGTGTGCGGCATGCACCTAATAAGAATAACCATGTACTTGGATCAATATGCTCCTTTGACATTATCTGCAAAACGCTTTCCAGCCTTGTGAAATCTCCTGCACGCCCAAGAGATCTGTGATACTCACAAGATGTTTAGAATCTGGAAGTATGTTATGAAACCAATCCAGTCATCATGAAATACTCTAAAGCTTCATCTACTTTCCCCGCATGATTGCATGCAGAGATGACTGCTGCATATGTCACCCCATCAGGTCTCATCCTGCCAAATGCAATTCCTCAAACAGACACGCACTTGCCATCATATTACCATCCATCACACACCCTGTGCTATGAGCATTCCATGTTGCTACATCTTGGTATGGAAACCCATGGAAAACCCATTCAGCATCTTAATATCTGCACAACCTCCATAGTATGTATGAGGGCACTGCGTAGGAACAAATCAGAATCCTGTTCCAAGGATACAATTGCAAAATGAAGCTCCAAGCAAAGATCATAGGGTACCAGCATCATTGCACCCTTGCAAAAATGCACAAAATTGAAGTGGCATCCAAGAGGACAGAGTCCTCTTTCATCCTCTTAAGCATCCCTAGAGCTCTTTCTGCCAGACCGCCTTCAATGTATGCACATAGAAGGGCATTCCATACAACTGCAGTAGATTGTCCTAGTCTGCAAAATACTTCCTCAGCTTTCTGGAAGCCGACACCTCCCATAGAAGGTCACAAGGGATGTAACAACAAAAACGTCACAAAGAAAACCTGCGGACACTGCATCAGCATGCAACGCTTCACCTACCTCTTGAATTAACATTTGGAAGTGTTTTGAATATGTATGCATCTTTGGGTCCATTTTCATACAACTATACAAGCTTGAAGAGCAAGCACATATGTCCGCTGATCTGGGCTCACCCTTTCAGAGACCATCTGCCAAAAGAGCTGCAAAGCCTTATCTATACTACCCTGATCAACATATGCCGAAATCATCCCATTCCACAAGGAAAGATGATGCACTGGCTGTTCTGTGAATACATTCTCCGCATACTCAATCCTTCCACATTTTCCATAAACACTTACTAGCGTAGTGTGCACAAATTCATGGGAAATAAACCCTCGCTTGCGTGCATAGTGCATGCAAAAGTGCAACTAATCTCAGAGCAGTTTGGCGGTCCTACCTCCTCTACGATCACACCACATGCTTGGATTGCAATAATCACTGTTTGGATAGTTGGACACATGCCTTCCTCGTGCATCTGCAAATATAGTCTTAAAGCCTTCACACCTTCTCCATGGTTCACATAAGCAGAAAGCATGGCATTCCAACAGACAACATCAGGCTGAGAAAAACAATTGAAGATGGTTTCAGCCTCTTCAAGAGCAGTACAATTAGCATACATGCTCAATAATGCTGTTAGGACAATCATATGTGAAGTGAAACCCTGGGTCTTCGCAACATCGTGGAGCTTTATGCCAGTTTCTAGGTCCAAAATATTTCCGCATGCTTTGAAGAGCGGTACAAATGTGTATGCATCAGGCTCAAATCCATCATTTAGCATGCGCTGATGCATATAAAGAGCTTCATGACTGCGTCCATACTCAGCTAAGCCAGAGATGATGGCGGACCAAGCAAAGACTGATTTCTGGGGCAAAAATCAAATAGAAGGAGAGCTTCGTCAACCCCTCCACACTTGGCCAGGTGAGGATGAGATTCTCCAAAATGAAGGCGGAGGCTGAGGGGAAGCTACGGTCAATATGGGCACGGATGCGTTGTACTTGCGGGAGGGCTTTCAATTTGACGCAAGCTCTGAATAAGATCAAGTATAAAGAATCAGGAAGAGGCCTGTGTGTGCACGAAGGTGATATATTGGCATACGACGGACCCAGCACGTCATCCAAGGCCTTTTCAAGGGAACTCTCGTCACAGAGATCTCCAATGAATAGAGATGGTGTTCTTATGGACCAGAACTTGCTATTGCTTCTCGCCGAGAGTGCAGCACTCTTCATCACATAAAAACAACTTCCTACAACGTCCCTGATTCGACATAACGTGCTCCACAGGTATAGTTCGAGTAATGCGTTACACACAAACACCAAGGTTTATGTGCTATTTCGTGACGTATACCTGCAAATATATATCTCCATACACATGCCTCCTACAGCTTCTTTCATCGATCGTTCTTGTGCAACACAGCTTAAGCCTCGGCCACCGAGAAACAAATGGCTGAGGCTGTCCTGTGCATACTTAGGACAGTTCGTCTAGCTGAGCACGGCACCCAACAACACCCCCAACCCACTGAGAAACATAAAGCTCTCCTCCGCCCTTGGATGTGCAGTGAAACTTTGTAGGCTTCAGTATGGTGCTGCTACTCCATGGGTTCTCACATTCGTTTCTCGTTGAGAGTACAACAGATCCCATATTGACAACGTCCTGCAGCACCGGAGATCCATCCTAACATGTTTCAGAGAGAGAGTTTGATAGTATGTGGAATGGGATCTTTTTTTTTTTAATGGAGGTTCGGCCGAGGCCTACTCCCCCGGACTTTAACTTTGAATTGCAATTGTACAAGGAGGGCATAGTACCCATGGGACCCCCCTTATCCCACAAGAACAGGGTTTACAAGACTGGGTTGAACGGCGGTCACAACTACCGCGGGGATGGTCAAACGGTGGTCAATAGCCACATACAACAATTTCTGGGATTCATATGTCCCTACATGTTGCTGCCAGGGGTTGAAACCCTCGCCCCCGCCTCAAGAGGCGAGAGGCCCAACCCGTGACCCATCAATCAAGAGCTAAATGCATTGGGTATGGAGCTATAAAGAGCTCTAAAGATGGAGTAACACAATCAATCCTAAGATGTCCATGTCCAGTAGTTCAAGTGGTTTGGTTTTGATTTCTTGACGTCGAGGTCCAGAGTTTAATCCTCGGGCTGAACATGTAGGGTTTTGACCAATTGTTATCCATGTTATCTTGTCTAACCCTTGTTTTATGGGATATGGGGAGTCCTAAGGGTATTATGTCAAATCACTTGCAAAGTTGTACTTTCAAATTTAAAGCTTGGGGGAGTACTCGGGCTGGACAAGTAAAGCTTTGACCAAAATGTTATCCATGTTATCTTGTCTAACCCCTGTTTTATAGGATACAGGGGGGTCCTACGAGTATTATGCTCAGTCACATGTGCAACTGGAATTTCAAAGTTAATTCCTAGGGGAGTATGGCGCTTGCTAGACCTCCATTTTAAAAAAAAAAAAATCAATCCCAAGATCCATAGATGTTGGAAGCTTTGAATTTGTCTTCTTCCAATTTCCTCGTTGTCCTAAAGGCATTTTGAGTTTTTGGCTTATATAGTTGGTCTATACACGCTATGTGGTTGGACTCCACACAACTTTGACTCCAAGTTCCTCGTTGTTTCCTAAAGGCATTTTGAGCTTTTGACTTACGTAGTTGGTCTATACACGGCTATGTGGTTGGACTTATGTAGTTGGTCTATACACGGCTATGTTGATCCTCATGCCATTACACCCATTGAGCCTTCAACCTATTGAAGTACCAAGTTGTTGTATGAGCTCTTTCTAGTTGCCTTAAGGACATTCTTGGCTTTCTAGTTATGTAGTTGGTATATACAAGGCTATGTGGTTCGACTATACACAACCTGTTGGCCCCCATGCCATCACACCCATTAAGCCTTCATCCTATTGAAGTATGAGGTTGTTATATGCCCTTTCATTGTGAGTAATAGAGGGCACAATGGACATTTGTCCACTCATCATGAATATTCGAATTCCATTAGGCCAACTTGTAGAAGATAAGCTACTATCCGATCCTGGGGACAATGAAGAACCAACCACCACGCCAAGCAAAAGTCAGTACTAGTAATATTCTTGACAGGAGACATGATTCCTCAAGATGATGATCTAGTAGAGCTTTACTTGATTGAGGGCACAAACAAGGTTCTGTGGACCTTCATTTCAGATATACTTACATGGATAAACCTATATTTTCTCTCAAGAAACCAACGTTGGACTTTAGTACTCCATTGTATATGAAATTTCCTAATACCATTCTCTTTTTGTGTACAATCAATGGGTGCCACAACCTTAAAGCCTTAGTACCATCTCACTCTACTCCATTGAACACTTCCCTTCTATTGATTATCTATTGGACAATATCTTAAATGTCTTGAAGATCTCCATATTTTTCATGCCCATTGCATACAAACGTTGTGAACTAATGTCTTGAAGATCTAATGTGCGTTAGACTTCATGCGTGATAGTCATCTGTAGGCCAAAGATTTTGACCTCCTATTCAAGATGTTAAAGATCTCTAGGGGTGATAAGGTTGATTTTGTGTCAAAGTGGTAAACGAGGAGGTGGATAAATGTAGGTAGATATAGGTTTAAGATTTAGGTTGCATTAGCTAAAGCCCCACATTTCCACTTTTAATCAAATTCATGGCACTAACATAATATGCACAATTTTATCAAATATTGTCGAAGATGATTTTTTCAATAGGTTAGCATGAATCCCATTGTAACTTTTACACACTACATTATATGCACAATTTTATCAAATATTGTCCAAGATGATTTTTTCAATAGGTTAGCATGAATCCCATTGTAACTTTTACACACTCCAGTGATTGCACTGTTTGATCGACATCTCTTAAGCACCCAACATCATCTGATATGGCCCATAGTAGTGATGATTGAACTATGAAGCGAATTTATTTTGCACTTCAGTATTTTCAAGGTCTAACAATGAGTAGCTCACCATTGTAGGGATGCCATATTTCTCATCACCACTAGTTGGAACACTTGGTTATGTGGGACCTACTTTGCTTCAATATTGGAGTGGTGGTAATCAATGTCATGGAAGGAACATGTGTTGATGGCAAGGATGATTGTATCATGCCCTTATCTTTTATTCCAATTTGACAAGGAATATGATTGATTGTGTTTTGGATATATAATTGGAAATGTATTAAGGGTAAAGTGTGTTTTCTTAATAAAGTAGTGAGCAAACATTGATGGGATAAAAGGTGATTGGGGGATAACTTTTTTCACATGTAACTAATAAACTTTCCTTATTGATATGAGATTATTACATGTGGGATCCTATTTTACTTGAACACATTAGAGAATGTTTGGTTGGATAAAATTGATATGAGATTATAGGGAATGAAGTCAGCTTTCTTGATAAATTAGTACATAAGTTGATAAAGTGGCATTGATCTCATTTTCCTCTTGGATGGTGTGTCTAACATCATGGATACTTCATCTATAGGTTGACAAACATGCTTTTGCATATATAGTTGATGGAATTTGCAATACACAATGCTCTTGCATATAATAGATGGATTTTAAAATACAGTGTAATTGAAACAAGTTTGATCTATACAACAATATACAAGCATATATGTATTCAAATAAGACAAGCAATGATGATAAAGAATGTTTATGAGATAAAAAATGGATTAGGGACTCAATTTCTTTATTTATAATCCGTGAATAAGTTTAGAAGCAAAAGAAATATGCAAAAGAAGGTGAAACACGAACTTCGGTAGAAGACTCCTTACAGTTGCAAGCCGTGGCCTTTTTTATGGTGGCCCCCTCTTTAGCACTTAAATAAATAAATATATATATATATATATATATATATATATAGAGAGAGAGAGAGAGAGAGAGAGAGAGTTACATAGAGAGTTTTATCTAAATGGATAATTATAATTGGAGCTTAACTCCTAAATCAAGAATAAAAAATGTTGTGACCTCAAGTCATTTTCTACGTTCTTTCATTTTTCACTTGCATCCCAAAGTCAATCCTAGACATTGTTATCCCTAACAATGCTAGGGTGTTATAAGCTTTAATTGTTAGTGGAGTTGGAGTTGCCTTCATTATACAACATCTGAGTCCTTCTCAATAATAATTATACTAATGAAAATTTAAGTTGTTCGTTGGCCATTTTGCGTGTATGTTCAAGTTCTAACAACAAAACTTCCCAATGTTTGGTAGCATGGTCCTTGAGTTGAGATCTTGACACTACTTATGACATGCTAGCAAATGTGTTTGAGTTGAAATCTTGACATTGCTTATGATATCTATAAGTATGCTAGAAATGTGTTTGAATTGTTCCGAGATGCCCCAAGAATATATCATATTTTTGTTTAATAAATCCCATGAATTACCTCCTAAAAGTTTGCATACAAGAGAAACATTAATATTGTATAATATGCCTCATATCTCCACTGTTAGATATAGATCCCAATGGGATAATTTATCAGTTTGTGTTGGAACAAGAGCATGAATTGCTAAGGTTCCTAGTTGGAAGGTTATCTTAAGGTTCCTACAGTGATAGTAGAGTGTGTGCATGATGGCCATATGTCCACACTAGATTACTCTAGATACTATTTAATTTGGGAGCAAGTGGATAAATTGGATGGGAGGAGAGTAGCACATATGCCACGTTTGCAAGCCTCTTTGCAAGAAGTCTCTCACACTTGGTATCAAAGCATTTGATCTTGGGCATGTGGATCTCCGACAGAGAGAGAGAGAGAGAGTAGATTTTCTTTTTTCTTGATTCTATCCTTGACACAACAAAAAGGAGACACATAATTTTTTTCGGGACCTTTGATCTTTTCCTTAGTCATCTTCCTCGTGGAGTTGCTCATTTGGGTAGCTACGGAGTTTTCTTGTTGTGTTCTATAGCAAAAAGTGTTGAAAAGCCCCAACAGGAGCTTTGATGCCCCTCAAGTAGGCTCTGGACGTGCAATGGTGCCCCATAGAGGAGTGAAATAGCCCATGAATGTCGCATAATGCCACCCGACAATTGTCCAACGCATCCACACACTCAACCATGTATGTACATGACTAGAGGATCTCTATTCTCTACTTGGACGAAGTTTATGAGAGGTAAGCACACTTTCTATAGCCAAAATTTGGACATTTTGCTACATATATGGGACTAAATCATCTCATGTGAGCTCTTCCTTGGTCTTTCTCTTGCTGCTCATGCACCTAGTTCTTGTTGGAGCTCGACATCTGTGGAAGCACATGAACAACACAAGGAAGAAGAAAGAGCTTGGAGCACAACACAATATTGAATGTATTACCACATGAATGTACAAAGATAAGTGACCTGTTAGGTTTATAGGGTATATACAAGCCGAGGGAAAAAAACCTCTTAAAGAGGGAAAAAAGTGCCCTGATGGTCCTAAGTGTGTTCACACACATCACTACCAAAATATATCAAAAAATCCTCCATAGGAGTGACACTCAATAGTCCCTGTGAAATCTTCCCTATACAAAGCCTCACAACTAGAAGTGGGCATATTAGGCTGCTTCTTGCTCAACCAACTTATGCATGAGCTACCACGCATGATGCAAAACCCATTGGTCGCCACACAAGTATCATAGCAACTAGCCTAGTTTGAGTCTGAAAAAGCATGTACATTTGGCGCTAATGATCCCCCTTGGGATAAAACAATCAAAGTAGGTGGGTACCACTTGTAATAAAGTAAGTCTATGATCTAAGGGTCTGGCCGGCTCAGACAGATCTAAAATCGGACACCGTTTGGTCACTTGTCTGTAGGACCAAAGATCTCAAGAATAGACTCAAGCATAAATTCATGTGCTCTCATATTCAAGTAATCCACTTAGCCTAGTGGTTAAGTCTCATGGTTGTGAAGGAGGATGTCTTGGGTTCAACTCCCATGGGAAGCATGGGGAGAGAATTTTGCCCAAAGAGCTCTAGAGCCTTCTAACTCAAGTTAACGTGAGTTAACTTGAGTTCAGGGAGACTTAACTTAAGAGGTGAGTACAACAACCACTAGTGGACTCTAGTGGAAGGTATGAAAGGAGTGGAGGAGATTGCACATGCACTTGTGGACTCTAGTTACATTTGTGGTCCTCGTTGATTCAAGTAGCTATATATACAGGCATAAGGTTGGGAGGAGAGTCATCTCTCAAGCACGTGGTGGTCGTAATTATCGTTCTCTTGCATTGGTATCAGAGCTAGAGCTTCCATGGTGACCTTGGAGTGAGGGTCATCATGCTTCTCTCCATTAGCTTCCTTCATTGATCATCATTGTAGCATAGTTTCATCATTGTTTTCTCGGACTTAGCCGTTTGTGCGTAGAGTTTCTTGCTCGTGGGTGTGGCATCATTTTTGCTCCCGAATTCCTTTGGAGCGCAAAGAAAAAGAAGGGAGAAAGTCTGGCTGTGCAAAGCGGATTTGAACCCTCAACCTCTCACAGGTGGAGCCTCTCCCTTATCCAAGAGAACATATCTCTTGTGTTACCATGTTCACAAAGCGCATAGAGCTGTCTTCGTGCGCTGTGGAACGCAGATCAGTTAAAAAAAAGTGACAGATGGTGATGGCATCCAGGATTCGAACCAGTGACGTGATGATGTATCAGTTAGGCATCTGTCCAATTCGGTTGCATTCATTCGTGTCCTATCCTTTGGATGTTGGTGCAGACCAATCACCAATTGAAGGCTTGGAAGATCAAATGATGAAGGAAGAATCAATTCCTAAAGTGTGGAAGAAGATTACATTCAGAGGACAAGAGAAGTGTAAACATATGTACATTAGCATAGTCATAGATGACTTAGATCTTTTGTTCAGTAAGAATCATGTACAAATTATCTATAAATACTTTGAGAAAAGTCGGGACATGTATGAGAGCATATGTGACAATAGTTAGAAGTCAAGAATGAGGGAGATAGAAGTTATGAGATAGAGGAAAGTGATTTTGAGTTAGCTCTCATCACTCAGTTGTATTTCTTCTGAGTAAAGAAAAATATTTGCGCCCGATGTTTCTGCGTGTTCTCCTTCTACAGTAGATCAATTGTGAAATGCTTTGTACAAGTCTAAGTTGAGAGTTGCTTGACCTCTGTGCAAAGTTTTAGCTTCCAATTGTAATCAGGCTGAGTGAATTAAGTGTAGGAACATTCATATGTGAAGTGTGTTCACTGGTTCCTAAAACAGGCGCAGATTTCGAAGTCAATGTTTTGGTCATTTCTCCTAGCACAGTTTAAAGTTTTGCATGAGTGAGGGCTTAATCTTTAAGTTGGAAGATAAGCTACTTATGTCTAGAAGCATTTTGTAAAACGGGTTCTATTCAAGGAGAACCAAGTCTTAAAAGTTACAGGTGTAAAGTCGACTGTTCTGAGTAACAGTTTCTGACATAGGTAACTTGAGAAGTTGATTTCTCAAGTTATACTTAATCTTTTGAAGAGATTCAACTCGGAGTAGATGCGCAATCTCTAGGAGATACTTCGTACAAAGTTTTATCAAAAACTTTACACGTTTGATAGGTCAATGTGGAGAAATAGTGCAGCAGACTTTTCTGTGTTTCATCTTCTTCACAGATTTGTTAATCTTTTGATAATTAGCAATTGATCCTCTAAATTAGTGGAGTGTTTTGACTTATTCTTGGTATAGAGGTGCTCTAATCACAAGAGTAAGTTGTTCTTTTGGAGATTAACATTCTCCATCAGTGGTATCAGAGCAGGAGACATCAATTTGAGGAAAGGAGGATCCCGACTGCTACAGATTCAAGAAACTCAACACTTGAAGGACTAAAAAGTGAAAGCTTGGAGTCAAAACTCGAGGAGAAGACTATTTGACATCAAGAAAGGCAAAAGGAGTTCAATTCGAAGTAAAGGTACATATATTGTTTGTAAAGCTTGAAGATTTCAATACACAGGTGAATACAAGATGGGAGAAAGCTTGCAGATTGATAAGCTAGATAGGGAGAACTATCCAGCATGGTCCATGAGGATGGAAGCACACCTCATGAGCAAAGATCTTATAGCATTTATTACAGGAGATGAAGAAAAACCAGAGTTTGCAGATCCAAGTATTCCTACTAGGGAAGAACTTGCAATGTTGAAGACTTGGATGAGAAAGGATGCTCAAGCAAGGAGTATCATCTACATGGCTGTAAATGATTACCTTTTACCTCACATCAGAGGTTTGGAAAGTGCTACAGATGTTTGGAATGCCTTGGAAGAGCATTTCCAAAATACAACTAAGTCAAGGAAGTCCTCACTATGGGCTGAGTTCACAACCTTCAAGAAGAAGAGCTCACAATCAATTTCAGATTATGTGGCAAGGATGAAAGATATTGCAGATAGCTTGGGAGCAGTGGATGAAGATATTGAAGAAGAAAAGTTGGTAAGACAAATACTTACAGGTCTGAGAGGAGATGAGAAGTGGAAGCCTTTCATATTGTCCATAGAATTGTCACTTGATCACTTTACTCCTGACCTTAATCAATTGCTAGGACACATGCTAACCTTTGAGCAGGATCTTAAAGGAGACAATGATAGAAGTACAAGTCAAGCTATGTACTCTAAGGACAAGAAAAAAGAATGGCAAGGGAAAGCAATCAAATGATGATGAAGGGAATTCAAATCAAGCCAACTTCACAAAAGGGAAGACAAATTTCAGAGGTAAAGGAAGAGGAGGTAAGAACAAAGATAATACTAAAGCTTGTTGGATTTGTGGCAGAACAAATCATTTGGCAAATGATTGTTGGTATAATAATCAAAATGGTGGAAACAATAATCAGAATTATAGTCAAAGAGGTAGAGGAGGCAGAAACCAAAGAGGCAACTTCAGAGGAAGAGGTGGTAGGACATCATATGGTAGAGGAGGTGGAAGAAACTTCCAATCTCAGTCCTACAACAATAATTATTACAATTATGCATCAGATCAGAAGGACGACATGACTCTTATCTTGAATGCAACTCATGAATCAATGGGAGAAGATCAAAGAGTGTTTTATATTGACTCAGGATGTAGCAACCATCTGAGTGGGAATTTATCTTTGATGACTGATATGGAAGCAAAGGTGAATGGACATACAGTTCAGACAGGTGATAATACCAAACATAAAGTGGAGAGCATTGGATCAGTGAAGACAAAGAGTGGAAGTACACTTCTGAGCAAGGTACTTTATGTTCCTACTATTCCTAAAAATCTGATAAGTGTAGGGCAAATTGTGGAGAAAGGATATGAGGTAAGATTCACAAATGATGGTGTTTATGTACAAGATCCAAATCAGGGATATAGAAACATAATTGCAGGTAAAAAGGAAGGAAGATTGTTCACTCTCAAAGTCCAAGGTAATGTGGGACATGCATTATTTACCTATGGAAGTCAAAAGGTATCTGAATTAGACCTATGGCATAAAAGGCTAGGTCATTTCAATGAGAGAGCTATAAAGGAGATGTCAAAGAATCAGGTGGTGCTTGGATTGCCAAATATTGAAGGGCAACATATGGTGTACAAGTGTGAAGCTTGTCAATTAGGTAAAGCACATAAGAGTTCTTATAACAAATCAGGGTACAAGTATTCAAATATGCTTGAATTGGTTCATACAGATGTATGGGGTCCCTCAAGGGACTATAGCATAAATGGATCCAGATATTATGTGTTGTTTGTTGATGATGCAACCAGGTGGATTACTTTGTATGTAATCAAGGATAAATCAGAAGTTTTCAAGACATTCAAACATTTTCATGTCTATGTAGAAAGGATCACAGGACAAAAGCTAAAGAGGTTAAGATCAGATGGAGGGGGAGAGTATTTCTCAAAAGAGTTTGATGATTATTTGTGGAATGCAGGTATCAAAAGAGAAGTAACTTGCAGGTATTCCCCTCAACAGAATGGAGTAGCAGAAAGGAGGAATAGAACTCTTGTAGAGTTTGCAAGAGCCATGATGAAGGAAAAGAATTGTCCAAATTACTTATGGGCAGAAGCCATTAACACTGCAACATATCTTGTGAATAGGTTGCCTTGCAAAGCTTTGGATGGAGGAACCCCTTATGAAGCATGGTGGGGTAAGAAGCTTAGTCTTGATCATTGTAAAGTATTTGGATGTATTGCATATGCTTATGTTCCTTCACAATTAAGACATAAGCTAGAACCAAAGGCAGAGAAGTATGTGTTTATTGGATATGATGATAGACAGATGGGTTATAGGTTGTGGAGTCCATCCACAAAGCAATTTCTTGTTACTAAAGATGTGACATTTGATGAGCAAAATATGTGGTATACAGGATCACCAAATGAGTATACAGGTGTTGAAGAAATTCAAAGGAAAGGAAAGGCAAAGGTAAAAGTTTGTGAAGAAATTGTTGATGAAGTTGACTCTAGATGTAGAGTGCAGGATCATGTAGAAGAAGGGCCAAGATTTGATCCAGAATCAAATGAGGCTGAAACTTCAAGAAGTGCAGAAATCAGAAGATCTACAAGGGAAAGGAAAGAACCTATAAGGTATAGTTATGATACATCTTTCCTAACAACAAAAGATTATGCCTACATTGTGAAAACAGAAGAAGATCCAACCACTTATGAAGAAGCCAAAGGTAAACAGAATTGGGAGAAGGCAATGCAGGAAGAGTATGATGCTCTACTTGAAAATGAAACTTGGGAACTAGTACCAAGACCAAAGAATCAGAAGGTCATTGGATGCAAGTGGGTATATAAAACAAAGAGGTTTGCAGATGGTAAGGTGTCTAGATATAAGGCTAGACTTGTGGTCAAAGGTTATGCCCAAACTTATGGGGTAGATTATGATGAAACCTTTAGTCCTGTTGCTAAGATGTCTACAATTAGGACATTGATTGCTATTGCTGCTTGCAAGGGATGGAAATTATCACAATTGGATGTGAAAAATGCATTTCTAAATGGATACATTGCAGATGAAGTATATATGGAGCAACCAGAAGGCTTCATGGAATCAATTGGATCAGATTATGTGTGTAAGCTCAAGAGAGCTTTATATGGGTTGAAGCAAGCCCCAAGAGCTTGGAATTACAGATTGGTCAAGTTCTTGAATGAATGTGGATTTCAAGCATCAAAGGCAGATAGTAGCTTGCTAGTGAAGGCAAGTGAAAATGGATACATTTACATGTGCATTTATGTTGATGATATTATTGTTACAGGAACAGATGCTCAAGGAATCAATGAACTTAAGAAGCAAATAGAGAAGGAGTTTAAGATAAGTGACTTGGGAAACTTATCTTATTTTCTAGGAATGCAGATTGTGTATACTCAACATGGAGTATATGTTTCACAAGAGAGATACTTGAAGAATCTTCTAGTCAAGTTTAACATGGAAGATTGCAAGACCTCAACCACACCATTGGAGGTAAATCATAAATTAAGCAGGTATGGAGGTGAAGAGTTCAATGACATGAAGAAATATCAGAGTTTGGTAGGTAGTCTAATCTATGCTACCTTGACAAGGCCAGATCTATCATATGCAGTAGGTGTGTTGTCACAATTCATGCATTGTCCAAAGAAGACTCATTGGATTGCAGCCCAAAGGGTACTCAGATATATCAAAGGAACCCTAAGTGAAGGTTTGTATTATGGTTTCACTTCTGACACAAGAATCAAAGTGTTTAGTGATGCAGATTGGGCAGGTGACTCAGATGATAGAAGGTCTACTCATGGATATCTATGTTATGTTGGAGATAAGTTAGTTTCTTGGTGTTCAAAGAAGCAACATACAGTTGCTTTATCATCCACAGAAGCTGAGTATAAAGGAATGGTAGAAGCTGCAAAGGAAGTGATATGGTTGAAGACCTTGATGAAAAGTTTTGAGATTGATCATAGTACTCCAATAATTTTTGGAGACAATATGAGTTCTTTGTATTTGGCAGCTAACCCTGTTTTTCATGCCAGGACTAAGCATATAGAGATTCAGTATCATTTCTTGAGGGAAAAGGTATTAGATAAAGAGATTGAAGTGATGTATACTCCAACAAAAGAACAATGGCAGATATGATGACAAAGAGTCTGGATGGACCTAAGTTACAAAGGTTCAAAGACATGGCAAGTATAAAGAAGACAGAGAAAACCTCAATTGATGATTGAGGGGGAGCTGTTGGTGCAGACCAATCACCAATTGAAGGCTTGGAAGATCAAATGATGAAGGAAGAATCAATTCCTAAAGTGTGGAAGAAGATTACATTCAGAGGACAAGAGAAGTGTACACATATGTACATTAGCATAGTCATAGATGACTTAGATCTTTTGTTCAGTAAGAATCATGTACAAATTATCTATAAATACTTTGAGAAAAGTCGGGACATGTATGAGAGCATATGTGACAATAGTTAGAAGTCAAGAATGAGGGAGATAGAAGTTATGAGATAGAGGAAAGTGATTTTGAGTTAGCTCTCATCACTCAGTTGTATTTCTTCTGAGTAAAGAAAAATATTTGCGCCCGATGTTTCTGCGTGTTCTCCTTCTACAGTAGATCAATTGTGAAATGCTTTTGTACAAGTCTAAGTTGAGAGTTGCTTGACCTCTGTGCAAAGTTTTAGCTTCCAATTGTAATCAGGCTGAGTGAATTAAGTGTAGGAACATTCATATGTGAAGTGTGTTCACTGGTTCCTAAAACAGGCGCAGATTTCGAAGTCAATGTTTTGGTCATTTCTCCTAGCACAGTTTAAAGTTTTGCATGAGTGAGGGCTTAATCTTTAAGTTGGAAGATAAGCTACTTATGTCTAGAAGCATTTTGTAAAACGGGTTCTATTCAAGGAGAACCAAGTCTTAAAAGTTACAGGTGTAAAGTCGACTGTTCTGAGTAACAGTTTCTGACATAGGTAACTTGAGAAGTTGATTTCTCAAGTTATACTTAATCTTTTGAAGAGATTCAACTCGGAGTAGATGCGCAATCTCTAGGAGATACTTCGTACAAAGTTTTATCAAAAACTTTACACGTTTGATAGGTCAATGTGGAGAAATAGTGCAGCAGACTTTTCTGTGTTTCATCTTCTTCACAGATTTGTTAATCTTTTGATAATTAGCAATTGATCCTCTAAATTAGTGGAGTGTTTGACTTATTCTTGGTATAGAGGTGCTCTAATCACAAGAGTAAGTTGTTCTTTTGGAGATTAACATTCTCCATCATTGGAGGGGGTCCATGCAACCATGATAGAGAGCCCGCTGTGCCAGCTTATCGATCTGAGAAAAAAGACTAGGTCATCAGTGACGCGGCAGGCAAAAATTACAGAACTTGTGCAGGCGATAGCATTGGGGATGGATTTTCTCTTCGGAGATGTGTAGGGAAGCAAAGTCATCTATGCAGTTATCAGTACTAAAATTCTACAATCATCCAATTTCAAACCCACACAAATGGCTGAGAATCTTATGGTTTAAGCATCATGCCAAGAACTATTGGTCGATAACGGCCTGATGCTCCAATTGATTGAGCTAAACCAGCTTTATTTAATCATTAGAATAGAGTGAGATTCCAGAGACCGAGCTCAAGTGCTGACACTCAACTATCCATCAGTCTCCATCGACCTCAGCTTGAGATTTATCTTTCGAGCTTCTCATAAAGAAAGATGTATTTTCTCTGCATCTCCTTTCAAGTTGAGAATTTTACACTAACCAGAAGCGATGATGGATAACTCTTCTACTAGTACTTGATGATGGATGGCTAAGATTTGCTAAAGATATGCTTTGAGATTTATGCCGATTAGAGGATGAATGAAGCTATGATCAAAGCTAAGTATTTTCCAGTTTGTACTTGGCCTTAATGCTTGATTTATTTTGTTTTCATTATTCTACTCTTAATGCTAGATGCACATTGAAATAGCCAAGATTTCAATCGATTAAGTCTAGATTAGGATAATGAATCAATCCACTTCTCATTCCAAACATTAGTTTGCATTAAGGAAAGACTTGATTTCAAAAAGATCCTTGTGCATCAAAGAATGTATTTTGGTAGTTTAATTCTAGATTTCCTTTCCATTGAGTAAGATTTTTATTGCACCTCAAGGATATGTTTTTATATCATAGTGCATTAGGACAAAGGAAAGGATATACATGCATCAAGATTGCATGATATTTCAAGATTGCATGATATACATTCTTAATACAAGGAAAAGTCATGCATCAAGCTCATGCATGATTGTTGCATTAATTTTTTGGGCATGCAAAGAACATGCATGCATACGCATGTGAGCATATGGATTTACAAGTAGATACGAAAAATGTACTTCCTTAGTATTTAGCTTAAAGCTCACGGTTTGACATTAGGGAAGACAGAGGACTAGTTAGTTGCAAAGACATACTAGTTCTAGTTTGCAGCTCAAGTAATTAGTCGATTCCTTCCCAAGTACTCCGTTATCAAAAATAAATACTTAATGACCATTAAGTATGTTTGATGTCTTACTAGGTACAAGTAAGCACTAAGAGAAAGTTAAATATTAAATTTTCTTGATGACAAAGAAAATTTAATTACTTGCAAACCTTTTGTGATGTTTGATGACTCTAAGTCCCGGATGTACTTGCATCTCTGGTAATGATGCATAAGGCCATGAAAACATGGAAATTTTCGACTGGAAACTTTAGAAGCACTCTTCTATTTAGAAGCACTCTTCTATTTAGAAGACTTCGAAAGTTCTAAAGAAGTTTCTTTGTGGTTTCAAGATTCGTATCTCACGATGAAACCTCGGTAAGTGACTTTTAGGAATTGAGATATTTCCTAAAAGAGAAAAATGAAATATCCAAGTCTTCTTTTCCACGTGAGATCATTCTCCTACCATGTTCGAGATGAATTTATTTTTGGGAAGGCAGACGTTCCAAGTAGAGGATCTTAACTGATTCATGAACTCTTCCCAAAATACATATAAATTCATACTCTATGATAGGACCCGGGAATGATGATGTTCTAATAAAGGTGCCAAGAAAAACTATGAAGCTTTTATAAGTTTTCATTTGATTTCATCCCAAGGAGTGATGGAAATCAAAATTAGAACCTCAACATCAATTGATCTTTGACGCCAATAAAAGGATGTTAGGTTATGTAGTTGCATTTCTAGTAAATGATACAACTAGCTAAGCAATCTTTAGGAAATAAGAAGTTCTTCGTGTAGAGAGTACGCATGCGGAAGCAAAATGAAAAGTAAAGTACTCTCACAAAACAAAGAATGTGTGAGACACAAAATGAGTAGACATGAAATGGGTAAACTCATGTGGATTAGAAATGAGCTTGCCAAGAGCATGGAGTAGGCTCCTCAAGCTTCTAACCAAATACAAATGGGGGAGAGGCCCTCCTTATATAGATTTGTGAGGGGCTCTCCAAAATACATCTCATGTGGGATAATTCCCCTTAAAGGAGAATGAATACAACTGGTAGAAGCAAATGGCAAGGTACCCAAATACAAAGGAAATACACGAAAATGTAATGGAAATGAAATGGAAATAGAGTGACTCCAAGATACAAAAGGGAGATGCACTCTCATAGTCTCAACACCCCCTCTACAGCTCCATTTTGTAGTGTATGGAGGCTGCTAGGGTATGTGAGAAAGGTCCACCAAGAATGTATCAACAGTAGCAGCAAGAGCACAAAATAGGAAGTCGTCGTCTAGGAATCCATAGCCTCCAAGTGGTATCAACCATGCGGGATCGCCAGGTGCTCCATAATATGTCCACCACATGGATCAAGCGGATGCTCCAGAGGTATGCCACCAACGAGGTACAGGAACGGAACAAGATCTCATGGGACGAGATCACCTCCATGCAAGATAGGTAGGATGACTCCATGTGGTATGTCGAAACCTCCAAAGCTTTCACCATGTCCACCACACTATGTGTAGTGCCAAGAAGTAGGTCCTGCAAGAGTGAAACATAAAGCATGAAGCATAAAATCATAGTCACATGGGAGTACATCTGTATGTTGTAATCCTCCATGGTGTACAAAGTCCTGTTGTGTATCGGTAGGACCATGGAAGCCCCCTCTGAACCGAGAAGCTGGCTCAAAATAGGATCCAACCGAGTGATGAATCCAAGTAGATGCAGGAGTGTCCTGTAGTAACTAAAAGATGTTGGACTCCATGAATGGAAAGGTACATGCTCAGAATGCTGCTATAGACGAGGTATGTGGACTCTCGAAGATAGGAATGGAAAATGACAAGTCACTGATCCTGGAGTAATGCCCAACTGAAGCTGAGGTGAAATATAAACCTTCGATGATATGATAGGTATATCCATCTGAGGTATAAGCTGAGATGATATCTCTGATTCCTCATGCTCCAAAATTGTACCATGATCGGGAAAGTCATGTACAAAGAGAGCATGCTCCACATAGTGTGACTATTCAAAACTGGAATGATCCCCCTCTGAAGCGGAAATGGGAGGATCCAAAAGGGATGAATACTTAGAGTATTCATCAAAGGTGCAGTCTTTGGTTACTGTAACTGAGTGACTCTTTGGATCATAGAGTTTGTATGCCTTTTGTCGCTCACTGTACCCGATGAAAATGTACTGCTTAGGCCGATAATGATCATGGCCTTGGATGTAGGCATCACTACCAAAGACACGAAAATAGCTTACACTTGGCTTCTTTTGAAAGTAAGCCTCAAATGGTGTTTTGTTCTTCAAAACACCTGAAACACCTCTATTTTGTATATGTATTGCTGTCTCCACTGCTTCACCCCAATACTTTAGTGGAAGTTGCTTTTGTCTAAGCATTACTTTGGCCATTTGGATCACACTTCGACTCTTTTGTAATGCAATACCTTGTTGAGTATCTTGCTTGGCTTGATACTTGATTCCATGTCGCTTTAAGTACTTGGAGAAATTTGTGTTGACAAAGGTACTATCTCCATCAGATCGGATGATCTTTAAAGAACTTGGAGAGTCTTCTTCAACTCTTTTTGTCCACTCCTTAAACTTGGAAATGGCATCTTCTTTATGCTTGAGTGAATAAACCCATGTGTATCTAGTGAAGTCATCTACAATCAGGAAGAAGTAAATTGACCCACTTAGAGAAGTTGTACTCATAGGTCCACAAATGTCGATGTGGACTAATGCTAAGGGTTTATTTGCAGAAATGGATGCTTCTTTAGGCAAAGAGAAAGCTGTTTGCTTGTCACATGCTTTGCAATTCAATTCCACTTGTGCGATCCTAGGTAGACCTTTGACAAGATGATTGGAAGAGATCTTAGCTAAGCTAGAGCTATGTCCAAATCTACAATGCCACAAGTTGAGACTTGAATCCTTGGCCATAAAACTTGAAAGCTTGTAGAGACCCTTATCTTCATATCCTTGAGCTATCACATCATTGGATTCGCAATCAATGACTTGAACTTTGTTGTGATCGAACTGAACCATCATGTTGCACTTTGTGATGGCTTTGACTGAAAGAAGATTCTTACAAAGGCTCGGAACATAAAGAACATCTTTTAGTGATTTGGCCTCGCCTTCAGAGTTAATGACTCGAACTTTTCCTCTTCCTTGAATTTCAATGCACTTGTTGTCTCCAAGGTAAACTTGTCCTTGATGCTCTTCAAACTCATGAAAATCATCTTTGTTATGGCACATGTGGGAAGCACCACTATCAAAAATCCATTCTTTCTTGGGAGTGGTTGCCACAAGTGCTTTGTGTTTGTGAAAAATAGGTCTTCACTTGTGCAGTGAGGATGATGTTCGCTCTTGGAATTAGACTTAGACTTGTCCTGGTTCTTTTTCTTGAAGCAATATTTTTCAATGTGGCCAAGTTTGCCACAAAAATTATAAGTGAACTTGTTCGATGAATTATGCGATCCTTGCTTAGATCCATTGCTAGCATGATGACTTGTGGTTTTGCCTTTAGTGAATGGGCCTTTGGCCTTCATAGCAGACTCTTGGGAGGAAGTTGATTTGGCTCGCGAGTCGTGAACCTGTTCCCAAGTTAAGACTTTGCTGCGATTATACAAAGTTGTGACAAATGTCTCGTACGACTTTGGTAACTTGTTAAGAAACCAAATGGCCATGTCTTCACTAGAAATCTACCTACCACATAGTGCTAATTTACGCTGGTAGTCCTCAAATTGGGCTATGACCTTGGTAATTGTGTCGTGTGGCCTAATGGTCAAATTATGAAACTCGGCCTCTAATGCATATAACTTCGGAGGGGTTTTGTCTTCATACAAAGCGGCTAATGTATCCCAAGCATCCTGGGACATCTTATAGGCCGTGATATGTCCTTTCGTCAGTTCGTCACAGGCAAGTAACAGCTGACCTAAAGCCCGTTTGTCTTTGACATTCCACACATGCCAATTGTCTAAGTTGGTATGACTATCGGGTTCAACATCTGACCTGTCTACTACCTCATGAAGAAGATTCGTGTAGAGATATGCGCGCATGACATCTTTCCATAGATTGTAATTTTGTCCATTGAGGCATTCATCCTTAGGCATAAAAATAGGGGTGAAAGAGGGTAAGAAGTTAGCCATAGATAATGAGCTGCCTCTACTTTTGGTCATTACAAAGCTTTGAGGATAAAGTGTTTAGAAACACTATCAAAGACACTTGCCAAAAATATTGCTTCAAAATAATTGCAAAGCTTGAAATGAACAATTGGACACCGCACTTAAAATTCTTCGGGGGGGGGGGGGGGGGGGGGGGGGGGGGGGGGGGGGGGGGGGGGGGGGGGGGGGGGGGGGGGGGGGGGGGGGGGGGGGGGGGGGGGGGGGGGGGGGGGGGGGGGGGGGGGGGGGGGGGGGGGGGGGGGGGGGGGGGGGGAGGGGGGGGGGGGGGGGGGGGGGGGGGGGGGGGGGGGGGG
>MU264553.1:0-24842 GCA_020310875.1 Ceratopteris richardii
TTTCCTATGCATGTGAAGAGTTGAAACATGCTGAAGAACACCAATTAGTAATTGACATAGATAAGAAGCTTTCTGACCTCAAGACTAGCTTCCTCTACCTGTAAACTAGGGGAAGGGAGAATGAAGAAAGCTACATGAGAACCTTTCAAGTATGAATGCTAGCACATCAACAACCTAGCTAGAGCCACTCGAGAAGGAAATGAAGAAGAAATTAGGTCACAACCACAAAAGAATTACTCAATAGAAGCCCTATTTAGAGTGAGAGATGCAATCATGTAGAAGAAGCCTTAAAGTCTCTTGTGGATCAGTTCCCTCTCTATTCACACATAGCTAATGTGAGGATAAGAGGAGAAGAGATGAAATGCAAGATGAGGTTGAACCAGAAAGAAGAGTAACTAGAAGACAAAGTAAGAATGAAGATCAAAGAGCTAAAGAACAAGAAGAAATTACACTTTGAGGATCCTGTTTCTTCTCAAGAAGAGGCAAAAAGAAAGGACATAAGAGAGGGAAAAAGGCCAACCAAGCCAATTAAGATTCAAGAAAAAAGTCAAGTGAATGAAAAGAACCAAGAACCTACTGAAAAGACTAAAACTATTCAAGAAAGTGAAAATAAAAAGAAGAAGGAAGCTCCTAAAGTTTGCTAATTTCTGAGCTTGAGAAGAAGCATGATGCAAAAGAAATTCTAAATGACATTTTACTGAAAAGTCAAGTAACCATGTCCTTGGAACATGTCTTGTCAATTGTGAAGCCTGATTTCAAGGATAGTTTCATTAAACTCATTAAGAGAAAGAGATTCCCATTACATGAGGACATAGATATGGAGAGGCATCTAAAGGCACTCAAGTTATGAATGAAGCAGTTGCATTGTGTGACTCCTCTGATTAGGAAGTTGATGATATTGCAATATTTCTAGGACCGATCAGACGTGACTGACACAAGAAAATTTGATAGTGATTATAATAAGAACTTCTATGCAAGAGGGAGGCTAGAGTTAAAACTCAAGTTAGGAACGGATAAAGATTTTTATTTAGACTTGGACTTGATTGACTCAGGATCAAATGTATTATCAAAGAAATTTTATGACAAGTTCAGATGGCCCACAGACAAGGAACATGGATCGAGGATGAGGACCACAGATAAAGCCTTCGAAGCTTTGCTAGGAGCATGTGCTTTTGTACGTGTGACAATTGGGGGAGTTTCTAAGGAATTCCACTTCTTTGTCAAGCAAAATTGTTTGTATGAGGCTATTTTAGGGAAACCATTCATAGTTGAAATGCAGATGGAGAAAAAAGCAATGGATGATATATCTGCTTATGCGAGAATACGATCGAGATCTGGGTTGAAATTGTTACAAGTCATGAATATTTTCTCGAATCATGCAAGAGCCAGAAAGAATCTAAGAAAACACCCATTAACTCTCATGATCATGAGTGCAATGATTGTGCATTGGTGAGAGAGTATGGGGCTTATTATGACCAAAATGTTTGCTAGGATCCACAGTTGAGTGAGACAATGGTGGGAAGTGGTTTGAAGTCTCACATGATTCTATAAATAATTTTGAAAGTTTTTTGTATATTCTTCTTCATTCAAGTTACTTTATTTACAAAAACAAAACATTTCAAACAAATTTAGAAAAATACATGAAAAACACTATAAAAATTTAGGATTCATGTTGCATGATGAAAAGATTGATAATATTTGATCTGGAAAGTAGATTGACTATTTTGGAAGAACTTGAGCATGCACTTCAAAGAAATGAAAAATTTGAAATCATCATGCTTAGTTCTATTCAAGAACATGATTTAATTACTGAGTTTCTGCAAGAACATGAAGTGAATGTAAATACAAAGTACAAGACTATTGAGAAGAAAATAAAACCCATAGCTCACCATTTCCAAGTGATAGTTATGAAAAGTATCAAAGAGTGTCTGATGATCCAATGCTAATGGTCGAGAGCTTGTATTGAGAAGACTGTTAAGGAAATAAAGTTTGGGGAGAGATCATTTCTTAGAGAAAATGAGAAAGAAAAGTCCATAGGAGTTATCAAAAACATGAGAAAGCATTTTCTTATTTACCACATGAGATAGATTGATGTGGATCTAAAAAAAGTTTTGCCCCATGATTATCTTTATAGTGCCACATTTATCATTGAATATTCTCTTTGGTGTGTGTAGAAGTGTGAGAGACACACGAGAAGAACACACAAGGAGCACAAATGCAGTAAGACACACGGAGAAGAGGATGGCTGGAATAGCTCTCTCTACTGATACTGAACTGAACTGAAGTAAGAGCTGAATCTAAGTACAAAGTACCACCACATATGAGAGTATTAAGTATGTGGTAACATGGGGAAAAAACCTCTAGCCAGCACTAGAGTAAAAAGTGTCCATGTATAAGGAAAAGTTTCACATGAAAGCTACTCGAGGAACACATAAGTGTAACAAATCCCCCTGGAGCGAATGATGTGAACACATACAGGGAGTGACAGATCAGCCCCCACAAGGTAATAAGCCTAAAGCTTTGCGAAAAGCTTCAAACTTTTCTCGTGGAGGAGCTTTGGTGAATATGTCTGCCACATTATCTTGTTTAGGCACATATACCAAATCAATATCTCGTGCATGAAGGTGCTCTCTCACATAGTGATAATGCACCTCAATATGTTTGGTCTGTGCATGAAACACTGGGTTTCGTGCAACAGCCAAAGCACTGTGACTATCAATGAGAATATGCATAGCAGCATCAATCTCCATGCAAAGATCCATCAATAGGCGTCTCAGCCATATACACTCCAGTGTAGCTGTGAAAATTGCCTGTACTCAGCCTCACAACTCGATGTCGCCACTGTAGGTTGCTTCTTACTCAACCAAGATGTGCATGAATCTCCAAGGAAAAAGCAATTACCACTAGTGGACATGTGAGTATCATAACAACTAGCCCAATCACTATCTGTAAAAGCATGCAAGCATGGCTGAACATCTTTGCCATAAAAGAGACCTAATCTCAAAGTGCCTCTGAGATATCTAAACACATGTTTTACCACTTGCCAATGCTTAGTGCCAGGGCTATGCATGAATCGACTCAACCGGGAAACTACATACTGTATATCCGGCCTTGTGTTGCATGCATATATAAGACATCCCACATCTTGTTGATAAAGAGAAGTGTCAAATGCATCACTGGAATCCTCAACTGAGAACCTCAACCCTGTCTCAACTGGTGTGGAAAGGAGCTTGCAATCGTCAAAGTCAAAATGTTGAAGTAGTTTTCAACATACTTTGCTTGATGCATAACAGTTCTCTCTCAACGGATGCAAAGTGGATGCCAAGATAGTAGCTCAAAAGACCAAGATAAGTGACATCAAAAGTATGTTGCAAATCAACCATAAGAATGTCAAGTTTTGCATCACATGACCCAGTCAAGAGTATGTCATCGACATAAAGAACAAACACTATAAGATCAGCCCCATTTTGCGTACATAGAGTGTGCTTTCAATCGGACTGCATGTGAAGCCAAGAGCAATCAAGTGCTTATGGATTTTGTCATACCATGCACGTGGAGCTTGCTTGAGACCATACAAGGCTTTATGCAAGCGACAGACCATATGCTCTTTCCCTTTCATAGCAAATCTAGGAGGTTGCTTCACATAAACCTCTTCTTGAAAATCACCATTCAAGAAGGCTGTTTTTATGTCCAATTGATGCACTTTCTAACCTTGATGGGCAGCCAATGCAACCACAGTAAGAATGGTAGTCATGCGTGAAGTAGGTGCAAAAGTTTCCTCATAGTCAATGCCATATTGTTGCGCATATCCTTTGGCAACCAATCTAGCTTTGTAGCGATCAATGCTACCATCAGATTTTCTCCTAATCTTGTAAACCCACTTTGTACCAATGGCATTCTTTCCTTTTGGCAATTCACATAACTCCCAAGTACTATTTGTTATGAATTATGGAATATGTTGAACAAAGAATTGTTGGAGTGTTAATTTATTAATGTATTAATGTGTTTTTGATGTTTTTGATATAGCAGCTGAAGGTTCGTGAGGAGTGTGCAAGGCGTGAAAGGGCGGACATCAATAATCCAAATTATAATTTATTTACTTTGTAAATACACCCTCATAGAAGGTTCTATTGTTAGAAATAGTTAGAAAAGTAATTGTTAAAATAAGGGTCATTGTAGACCACCGTTTCTGCTATTGAAAGCAATAGCTTTCTAGAAAAGTTACCAACTTTTAGTTTCACGCTTGCTTTTCGAAGCCGCTCTCATGTAACCACTCTTTTCGACGTAATCAAAAATTCCTATAAATACATGCACTTTGTGGATTGTCGAAGCAGAGTGCATGGGGGGAGATTGCACCCAATACTAGGTTCGGTCTCATCTCTTGTCGTATCTATTTTTTTATGTGTTTTTTGTGTTTGTAACCTCTGTGTGCACGTGAGCAAGATCGTAACAACACCATTCCTATGTATGGAATCCATTTCTGATTGCATAGCACTCATCCATTGTGGATCATCACATGCATCTTCAAAACAAAGTGGTTCTTCATTACATGTTGCAGCAATAAGAGAATAATCCACAAAATTACTTGATGCATGGTGAGAGCTTGATCTTGTTCTACCAAGTAAAGGTGCATTCAATTTGCCGTCCTTCAAAGTTTGTTTCAGCTACTTTGGCATAGATTGTGCACGCTTGATAGACATGTGTTCATTATGTAAAACATCTTCAATATGTACATCATGCGTGGGCTGAATTTTATGCTCATTTTCAGCCATATTTTGATGCAAATGTTCAGTCATATGTGGTTGGAAATTTCTAGCAGTTTTGACAATTTTTGGCTAAAATTTTTCAGCCATGTTTGGCTGGAAATTCTCTACATTTTCAGCCCTATTTGGTTGGAATTTTCTAGCCCTTTGAACCTCAGTTGGCTGGTCTACATGGCCATAGTCAAGCGCACCATTTTGGAACAAAAGGCATGAGTGTATCGACACATCTCGACTCACAATAATTGTGTTCATCAATGGATGGTACAAATGATATCCCTTACTTTCAGCAGTATAACCAACAAATATACATTTCTTTGCCTTGTCATCAAGTTTGTGACGTTGTTGTGATGGCACAAGAGCATATGCCAAACAACCAAACACACGCATATGACTAACCATAGGCTTATGACCATTCCAAGCCTCATAAGGAGTGATGACTCTCAATGCTTTTGTAGGGCAGTGATTCAACACATAGTTTGCACACATGACCGCTTCCATCCAAAACTTATCAAGAAGATGCTTTCCTTTAACCATACATCGTGCCATTTCAAGTAGAATTCTATTTTTACGCTCCACAACACCAATTTTTCTGAGTGTATATGGCACCATACATTGGTGTGAAATACCTCTTTCATGAAGAAAAACATTAAGTCAATTGACATGTATTCACCACCACGATCCGTGCGTAGAGTCAAAAGCTTTGTGAAGAAAATTTTTCAGCCATAGCTAAAAAATGCTTTGAAGCAAGAAAATACCTCATTCTTTGCTTTTATAGGATACACCCATGTATGACAAGTAGCATCATCAATGAAGGTAACAAATACATGAGTCCCAAAAGATGGAGTCCTTGACCGGACCACATACATCACTATTGAACAAGTTCCAATTTTCTTGTAGTGTGTGTATGACTATCATTTGGAAAAGAAGCACGATGCATTTTCTAAGAATGCAACCTTCACATGCATGCTTTTCAATGGACTCAAGTGTAGGCAAACCAATAACCATGTCCTTCTTTTGCAAGTAAAGCAAACTATTGAAGTTTAAGTGACCAAAACAAGCCTGCTAAAGCTCCATTTCAGCCATGGAAGAAGTATGAGCAACCAAGGCATTCGAGGCAGCCCTCTTGTATGTATCCATGCAATACAAACCATTACATAATGTACCGGACATCATGATAAAATCGCCATTGTTGAAATCATGAACCATACACTTATCATCAACAAAGTGTACATGAAGTCCAGCTTTGGCAATCAACGGAACTAAAATTAAGTTCTTCTTGATACCGGGCACATACAATGCATTTTTCAAGAGAATCACACCTCCATTTGCAGCCGTAAGCTCAATTTCTCCTACTCCAATGATAGGATAAGAGGCATTGTTTGCACACACTACATGTCCTCCTTTAGGTGCATCTTTCAAAGAGGCAAAAAATCTTTGCATGATGTTATGTGCTTTGAAGCACCACTATCAAAGAACCAATCCGAATCAGCCTCACTCACAACCATACATTTAGAATGCAAAGAAGCATCATAATGACATGTAACAACACATGCCCAAAAAATCTTGAGCCACGTTAGCTTCATCATTCTTTACATTTGCTGAATTTTCAGCAATAGACACGCCGGATTCCTTCTTCTTTTCATTGCATTTAGCAAGCTTTCTACACTCATCAATAGTATGACCAGCCTTCTGGCAATATGTGCATCTCTTCTTATTTGCAAATCAGCATCATTAGATGAATGAGTGGAAGAGGAAGATTTAGGCTTTGGTTTTGATGAACCCAAAGTTGAACCATACTTGGTTTTTCCCTTTTGTGAGATAGCAATTGCTTGTGTTCCTCAATCAACCACTCCTATTCACTCTAGATTGCTCTTCTTGCAAAAGAAGAGACAGAACCTCATCAAATACATACAGATTAGGATTTCCTTTTGCACCAAACGAGTGTAGTAGCAAATGTTTGAAAAGATTCCGGTGGTCCTTTCAACAATGTAGAAATGAGTGATGCATCCGGAATGATCTCATCTATGTTTGCCAATTGCTCTTTCAAGTCCTTGATGCGTGTCACATACACATCCACTGACTCATTTTCAGCCATACATACATCCTCAAGTGGCTTCCTTAAGTATGCAACACGTGCTTCATTACACACGGCATACAAAGAGCAAGAGTGTCCCATGCTTGTCGTGATGTTAGAGCATGACCGAATTTGTGGAACTATATGATGCGTCACAAAAGCGCAATCAAAGCATGAGCTTGAGCATATTTTCCATCCCATCTAAGCTCCTCTTGTGTAGGTGGAGAAGGAGAAACCACTATACTCGAAGAAGAAGATCCATCTGTGATAGTAGACTGTGAATTAGAAAAACTTGCGGGTCTTCGATCTACATCTGCCACTATATTCCAAAGTTTTTTAGCAATAAGAACATGCTTCATCATGTAAGACCACATCGGATAGCTAGTCCCATCAAGCTTATCTTCAGCTTGAAGCATGCCAAACAAGTCATTGCTGCCCGCCATTTCACTGACGAACAAGAAAGTGACAAAAACTTTACTTCGATGAAAGCTGAAATGAGTGCTGAAATTTCAGCTCACAAAACGTCACTTTGATGGTGATTTTGACTGCACGAATGGCTTCAAAATGGGGGTAAACCCCAGCGCATTTGGTGGAAATGTTTCTTGGCTATTGAAATTCACAGTTCTATGCTCCAAAGTCGATTTGCACTATTAAAAGTGCGTGTGCACCGCGACGCGAAAACCAAAACTTGAGAAGGAGCTGAACCTACTTGGATACTACTATTGGGTGTGTGTAGAAGTGTGAGACACACACGAGAAGCACATACAAGGAGCACAAATGCAGCAAGACACATGGAGAAGATGATGGCTGGAATAGCTCTCTCTATTGACAATGAAGTGAAACTGAAGTAAGAGCTGAATAATATCCTAAGTACAAAGTACCACCACATATGAGAGTATCAAGTATGTGGTAACATGGAGAAAAAACCTCTAGCCAACACTAGAGTAAAAAGTGCCCATATATAGGGAAAAGGTTCACATCAAAGCTACTCAAGGAACACATAAGTGTAACATATTTGACCTATTCCATTCCCAAAGGCTCACTTACCTGAGTTAATGAGGTTGTTAAAGGAAAATATATCCATGCAAATATTGGAACCATCTTCATCACTGTATTTGAATAGGTGGTTCAAAGTGCCAAAGAGGAATGGGAAACTTTGTTTCATCCTAGATTTGTAACCTATAAATAAAGTTAGGATTAGCAATGTAGGAACATGACCTATAGTATATAAGTTTCTAGAAGCATTTGCTCAGCATTACATCTACTCCATGGATGATCTGTATTCAGGGTATAACTAGTTTCAGATTGCTATTGAGAGTAGAGATATCATTACAATGAAGAACCCATTGGGCTTTGTATGCATGTGTACTTTACCGCAGGGAGCAATGAAATTTGTAGCTCATATGATGAATGCCATGAATCTGATCCTACACGACTTCAAACCTTCAATGACTATGCCTTTTATTGATGATATTGCAATAAAAGGATGTGAGGAAAGAGTGAAAGATGAGAATTTAGATGCTTCTAATTGTAGGAACGTTTTTAGCGACATATCTTTGATTATGAGAATTTTTTTAATATTCGAAAAGGTAGGGATAACGTTTTCTCAAGAGAAATCTATTTTTGGAGTCTGATTGTAGGAAATCTCTTTTGAGACTTTAGATGTTTCTGATTGTAGGAAATTTGTTAGTGACATATCTTTGATTGTGAGAAAATTTTTAAACATTCGAAGAGATAGGGATAACATTTTCTCTAGAGAGATCTATTTTTGGAGTCAACGAGGTTCTCATTGTCAAACATCTATGTGGACATTATGGCCGCAAGCCATACCCACAGAAAGTTGAGGCCATTAGCACAATTTCTGAGGTATGTTGTAATGTAAGTGAGGTGAGATGATTCTTGGGAGTCTGTGTCTTCTACGTGATCTAGACTCTTGACTTCACTCATGCTACAAACCCTTTATATGATCTACTAAGAAAGAGAAAGAAGTTTATTTGGATAGAAAAATAGTCGAGGGCATTGTGTTAACTAAAGCAATTGCTAATTAAAGCTCCAATTCTAAAGGGTGTTGGCTATTTGGGTCTAAAGCCTATCATTTTGATTGTTGATACAAGTCCTATTGGTATAGGCTAGGCCATAGGTCAAAATGACAATGAGGGTAGAGATATGCAGTTCACTTTGGTGCAAAGATATTACATGATAGTCATAGAAAGTATCCATAGATAAAGAGAGAGTTATGGGGATTAGCGATTGCTTTAAAATCTGATAAGGAATATTTCATTGGAGCAAATGTTGTTGTAGAGACTAACTATCTTCCACTGATAGGAATGATAGCTAATTGTTTTTCTCCAGATTTTGCAAAGGCTTAGGTGAATCTTATATGTGAAGTTTATTAATTCAACTTTTTTTCACATAGCTAGAAAGCTAAATATAGTTGTTGATATGCTTTCAAGAGCAAAATTTGATGATGATTTTGATGATGATGACATAGAAAGAGAAACAAACATGATGAGGTATGATCCACTAGTCTACGTTTATGAGTGATTCCACGAGAACGAGTATGATGGTGAATGGAAAGACATAGGAAACTATATGAGTTCATTGAAACCTTACTTAGGTTGGTCCACAAGTAAGAATAAATCCATCAACAAAAAGTCTTACAACTTCTTCTTGAGGATGGATTTATTTGGCATCATGAAAAAGGTAAGGTGAAGAATCCATAGGGCGCACTAAGTAGTAGGAGTCTTCAGAGAAAAGTTGTGTGGGAGATGCATGAGACCTTATGGATAGGTCACAAAGGATTTTATCTGATGTATGAAAAGATTAGGGGATCCTATTAGTGGCCAAGGATATATGTGAGTTTGTGAGACTTTGTGAGCACTTGTGCCACATGCCAGGTGCATTCTTTAGATAGGCATAGAGATGCATTACATCTTACTTACCCTCCTTATATCCATTACATGTGGGTGGTCGACCTTGTAACCAGGCCCAAAGGAATCGATAAAATGAGATATGTTGTACTTGCCAGACAAAACTTGATCAACCATGTGGAAGGTCGAGATCTTCACACGAAGACTACTTATAATATATGCAGATTCCTTTTAGAAGAAGTGATCACAAGATTTGGATATGTGGAGAAAGTGGTTGTGGATCAGAATAATTGGTTGTAAGAAAGGTGAAAGAGTTCTTTGACCGCCATGGAATTTGTTTGTATCTCACTAGTGCCTATAACTTTGAGGCTAATATATTGAGCGAGATCACCCTTCTATCATGAAGGTGATCTCTAAGGCCTACAATGGTGACATAAATCAATGGCCTAGATATCTTCCGTTTGCATCATGGGTAGGTAGGATGAAATACATTTGGTCCACAAGTTTTATGTCTGCTAAACAGATGTACTCTAAAAAGCAAGTTTTCCCTATCTAGACTCATATATTGATTTGGATGATGCTCCCATGGAATGATCGAATGTTGAGAGAATAAATTTTATCACTAAGGATTAATAGTTAGAATAGGGAAATGATAAATTAAAAGAATTTTTCAAAAGATAAAGAAGTCAAGGTTGAAAAATAAGATTTACTTTGACAAAACTCACCAACTTAGACTACATAAGATCGAGATAGATGACTAGGTTTGGTGTATGATAGTACATTCGATACTCATATGATGTTGGGAAAGACCTGACAAAGAGATGGTTTGGACCGTATGTAGTGATGTCTATGTTAAATAATGGAATGTATGAGCTTCATGAGTTTGATGGTACTCGTTTAAGATCTTTGATTGCACGGAAGAGAGAAAATTTATTCAAAACAAGAAATGATGAAGACTATAAGACTGATCAAGAACTATTGGAAGATGATGATGAAGTTGACATTGTTGAAGAACATTAATCAAGTGAATATACTTTATTCAATTTGCCCATTTTCATTTTATTATATATATTTGATTTACATGCATAACATGCCTGCATTTCATGATGTTGTGGCAAATAGAGGAAAGTTTTAAAATGCAATAAGAAGTTATTAGAAACATTAGTAGGAATGTATGCACTTGAGAATAGGATTACCCTATAGCCGTTATGAGGACCTAGATAGAAGGCTCTTACTTGAAGCCCTTATTAGAAAGATGGAATTATTTTATATCAATAGGCTATGTGAAGTTCAAAAAATAATTAGGAAGTGAACATCCTAACTCCTTCTAGTGCATGACTCTAGATCCTCAGCTCTAATTATGGGTTAGGCCTTTCTCCTTCAACAAGAAAGTTGCAAAAGTAAAAAAATAAATATAAAAGAAGCAGTACATTAATGGTTGCTACAAAGAGAAAAATAAAACAAAAAAGAAAAAGATAAAAAAAATCTTTGCATGGCTTGGATGTGGTCTTGAAACCACTTCTGAGGTTTACTATGCCAGGCTATATGAGGTGAAGCTACGCAATAGTGGAGCTAGTTGTATCCCAATAGGTGTATATGAACCAAACAAGAGAACATTTATTTAAAATGAGACCTGACATTAAAACTAGTCAATAAGAAGATTGTTATTGAAAATTTTACGTAATTTCTATAGGTGCAATTTGAGTTATTTTGGAAGATACTATGCTCACCAAACATGTTTTTTTATCATGAATCATGTACTTTAAAATCCTCTTTGTTTTGCTTGGAACCTGAATATGCATAAAAAAAAATCATGTTCCATTATTTGAAAAAGAAAAACATAAAAACTAAAAAGAGTTTCAAAAGAATCTTGATACATTTTCGTTGGATTTTGCAAGTTGGGCCATCACAACGATGTCCAAGTTTATTGGGGGTGGAAGTCGAGATAAAATCCCTCTAGGATTGTGTGCAATATTTTTTCAGACTTTTATTTTTTATGATAGTCTTGATCTAATGAGTTGTTTGTAGGAAGAAGAGAAGAGTCGTGTTGATCAATTGTTTGATTGAATGTGTGATGAGAAAGCACTTCATTCATACATTAAACTTGTATATTAACTTGTATAAAGAAAGTCCATTCACCCCTTATACTCCCAAACCCTAATTGTATTTTAACCCAAATCCATTTGTTTTGATCTAGATAAGAAGCAAAAACCCATGTATATATAAACCCATTTAAGTAAGGAACCCTAGGGAGTTTTACCCTTAGTACTCTAATTGATTGGTAGCTTTAGCCCATTGAAAGCATTAAAATTAACCCTTGAAAGCCTAGCTTTAGAACTTGAAAACTAACTCTTACCCTTGGAAAAATCTAACTGAGTATTTTTAGGTACTTTTTCATCTTTATTACTATGTTCTTGCTCATCCTTTATGAATGCTTTGAAGTTTTACTCTCAAGGATCTTCTTCCTTCATCTCCCGAAAGCAAGTCCATAGAGGGACAGAGAGGCAGAGAGAGAGAGAGAGAGAGAATTACCATGGATTCTTCATTAATGAGGCTAAGATATACCTCCTTTGCTTCATGTAGATGCATGTGTATGTGTGAGAGAGAGAGTGTGTATGAGAGATTGATTTGATTTTGATACCTTGTTTAGGGGCATTTTCATTTCATAGTTGTTTAGATGCATGAACGACATCTCGGGTTTATTTTTTCTTGATTATGGATTTGAGAGAGAGAGAGGAAGAGAAACCTTGTAAGTTTTTTTTATCAGACTATTGCAAGGCTCTAAGAGAGCTAGATGATTGCACAGTAGAGAGATGGGGAAGAGGGAGAGAGAGAGAGAGAGAGAGGAACAAATGTTGTTACAGAGAGATGCCATAGAATGGGCATATCAAAAAGATTAGAGAGAAAGAAAGAAGACATCGTGCAATAGAGGAGTCACCGAGAGAAAGAGAGAAATAAAGAGAGAGAGAGAGAGAGAGAGAGAGAGAGAGAGAGAGAAGACATCATTCAATAGAGGAGTCACCGAGAGAAACACTACAACATATGAGGGGCATACCGACGTTGCCCATACCGATGGTCACCCCTCGGCGTCGGTATGACTGTTGAGAATGCTTGGAAAACCACGGATGCAATACCGACGGTCATTTAATCGTCAGTATAGACGGTGTCGGTATGAGCGCCGGTATAGGTGTTGGTACTTTACTGAAAGTTACCGACGCTTATACGACGCTCATACCGATGCTTATACCGAGGCAACTTTAACCGGGCTCGAGAGCAAAAATTCGACATCTGCTTGCATTTTGAACCAAAGTTTGCTATTGTCGAGTTTGCGCGCTTTCTCTTTCTTTGTGTTTTCCCTTTTCTAATTTCTCTTCTCTTTTGTTTTGTAGGAGCTTTTTGGCATCAAATCTTTGGAATTGGATGAAGGGCAACATTAAGTGGACCTTGATGACAACGCTCCAAACAATTACATCGATGTAAGTGATTGTTTTGTTTTCGATTGATATAGAGTGAGATAGAGAGAGAGATGAAAGAAAGAGAGAGATGAAAGAAAGAGAGAGATCTAGAGAAACATAAAGAGATAGAGAGAGAGAGAGAGAAAGAGAGAGAGATGAAAGAGAAAGATAGAGAGAATGTAAAAGAGAGAGAGAGATGAAATAGAAAGAGAATGAGATAGAGAGAGAGATTCATACATACATACACACACATATGCATACACATACTCACATACATATTACATACACACATGCATATTACATACACACTCACATACATATTACATACACACATGCATATACATACACATACATTTTACATACTCACATGCATACACAAATATACATACATACATGCATATTACATACAAACATGCATATTGCATACACACATGCATATTAGATACACACATGCATATACATACACACACATATTCATTCTCATACTCACATACATACATACATGTATACACACATATACATACACACATGTACACACACATGTATACATGTACACATGCATATGCATACATACATACACACATATTTGCATGTACACACACACATACATACATACACACATGCATATTACATACACACTCACATATGTATACACACACATATGTGCATACACACATGCATATGCATACATATGTTAGCGGCCGCCAGATTGGGAATATGTAACTGAATCTTGTTCGCACGAGTGAAAAGCTGTTACAAATAGTTTGTAAAAAAGTTATATAAATCAAAGAAAGGCGCGCCAGTGACGGTTTCCTGATGAATCACCAGACTGTCTGTGTGACTGAGCGGGTCATTACTGTAGTTGAAGATGAAGGTAGCAAAATTGAAGAATTTTACAAAAGAAAGATAGAAAAATAGGTGATTTAGTGTAGTGAATGATATCAAATACTCAAACAATATCTATGTTCTTAAGAAACATTATCACATAAATCAGCTAAATTTTTATATTTCCAATGGAAGTAATTATATGAATTCGCCAACTATTCTATATTACAAATGGAATTTGTCACTGAAATTTGCCAAAATATTTATAATTATGATATGAGATATTTCGATAAATTCACCCATATTTATATACTTTTGAGTGAGGGGGATGGTCTTATTTTTTACCCTGATTGCGAGGTTCCCATAAAACGTTGCTAAAATGACACAATTTAAAAGCGTCGCATAAGCGACACTTTTTGCGTCACATAGGCGACATTACTTGCCGTCGCATAAGCGACGCTAAAATTGTCGCGTACTCGACGACGAATAGCATCGCTTACACGACGATCTGTTGATGGACAAAAATTAAAACGTTGGAGGCTCTGCGATCGGCATTTTCACGCATCCGATCGAAGAGCTCTCCAACGTTCGCAATTGCACTGTGCTTACGAGCTGAAGCAAGTATATGCAGAATTGTTGTTTTGCCTAAGCTCTCTTTTATTGTCTCCCTCTGTCTTTGTAACTCTCTTTCTACATCTTTCTCGCTTTGAATTCTCTCTCTCTCTCTAGATATCTCTCTCTCTCTCTGTCTCTCTCTAGATCTCTCTCTCTCTAGATCTCTCTCTCTCTCTCTCTCTCTCTCTCTCTTTTCTTTCTCTCTTTATTGCAGGTTATTCAAGAAGCTAACCAAGCAAAAAGTATGGCTAACAATTGTAAGTACAATTTCTATTCTTTGTAGATCATTTGAATTGTGTTATTTTCATTACATAGCATACTCACACTTATTGATATGCACTCATACACTTATACATGATGAAGATGCACTTTCACACATATACATATATACACATGCACATACACACACATATATACACATAGATACATGTGCACATACACTTAGACATACACACATATACACATGCATATGCACAAACATTCCTACAACCACATAAAAAGACGTCCATGCATGCATTATTGTATATCTATATATATATATATATATATATATATATATATATATATATATATATATATATATATATATATATATATATATATATATATATATATATATATAATATATACACACACACACATTAACATATATGCAAATACATGTATATGCACATCCACATACACATGCATATATATACACATGCATATACATATACACATATACATATACATATACATATACATATACATATACATATACATATACATATACATATACATATACATATACATATACATATACATATACATATACATATACATATACATATACATATACATATACATATACATATACATATACATATACATATACATATACATATACACACATATACATATACATGCATATACATGTACACACACATACATATACATGCATATACATATACACACACATACACAAGAACATGCACATACTCATACACACATATACATTTATACATGCACATGCACATACATACATATACACACACATACACATGCACATACATACATATACACACACATACATATACTCTTAGGTACACACATATGAATGAATTATATAATTAAAGTATTAAAACACATATACACATGAACACACACATGCATATACCTACATATACACATATACATGCACATACACACACATACACATAGAGTTATACATATACATGCATATACATATACACACACATACACAAGAACATGCACATATTGATACATACATATACACTTATACATGCACATACATACATATACACACACATACACATACACATGCACACACATACATATACACACACATACATATACACTTAGGTACACACATATGAATGAATTATATAATTAAAGTATTAAAAACACATATACACATGCACACACAAGCACATACCTACATATACACATATACATGCACATACACACATATACACATAGAGTTATACATATACATGCATATACATATACACATACATACATACACATGCATATGCACATACTTATACACACATATACACTTATACATGCACATGCACATACATACATATACGCACACATACACATGCACATACATACATATACACACACATACATAATTAAAGTATTAAAACACATGCCTAATATAAACAATAATAACAATCAATAGAACAAAACTCTTCATTACTTAATACCATACACACAATTCAAAACATAACTGAAAATATATATATATATATATATATATATATATATATATATATATATATATATATATATATATATATATATATATATATATATATATATGTATGTATGTATGTACATATAATCCAATGTCATAATCAACTAAAATCCTAATCATCATCATCATGATCATCATCATCATGATCATCATCATCAGCAGCAATATCATGATCATTCTGATCTTCCTCATCCTCATCATCATGATCACCCTGTGACGATCGAGATCGTCCCTCCTGTGTCTGTCTCTCCACCTCATCCATATTTGTCTCTCCATAATACTCCTGTATTACATATAACAAACATAAATAAATAAAATAATTAAAACATTCATAAAAACAAAATAATTATATAAAATTTAAAAATACTCACAAAGGCATCAAGATGATCTTGCATATACTCGCTCAAACGCCGATATCCAAAATGTGTAGCATACTCGATCTCCTGTTTCGTAGGATATTGGCCATAATCCTTCCGCTGCAATGAAACAAATAAAAAACATTAGTTGCTTGCATTTTAACTAAAATAAAAAATATACTCACAATAACACATATACTTACAAACGTAGCTACAAAACCATTATGGCCCATTTGGCCTAGGTGCGATGTGTGGCCCGACTCCACTCTCTTCTTTGCAGCAGCCTGTTTATTCAAGAAAAAAAATACATAAATTAAATGTAAAAAATTACTAAAATATATAAAAATTATAAATATAAACTATTAATTTGTGTACCTTCTACTGAGGAAATGACTCTTGAAGACGTAGCTGTCGACAAAAAAAACTGCCATGACTCAGGTGGTATGCTAGCTCGCCTCTTATTTTTTTCGACCATACAATATCTCCTGTTAATTTAATCTCAAACAGAAAAAAAATTCAGAATACATACACATATATACACACACATACACATACACATACCCACATACACATATACATGCAAACATATACGCATGCATATATGTATACATATACACATAAACATACATATAACATAAACATACATATACATATCCACATATATATGTACACACACATGCATGCATATACACTCATTCATACAAAATACATGCATTTATCCCACAATAATATGTAGTTGTGTATATGTGAATATGTGTGTATGTGTAAATGTGTATATGTGAATATGTGTGTATGTGTAAATATTTATATGTGAATTTTTGTTTATGTAGATAATCAAATTATTAATATCAAATATCATTATTTGTAGATTCTGATCAATCAGATGGAACTCCACCACCGTCTCCTCTTCGTGCAACGACTTTATACTGTAAGTATATGAAATATTTAATTTTAAATATATTTGATGGATACATAACTTATATTCTATTTTATGTTTCTTATTATGTGCAGATTCTGATCAATCAGAGGTACTCCACCACCTCCTACCCATGCAACGACTTCACATGTGTCCTCCGATAGGAATTATGATGAATTTTACTATGAAGAGCATATTATATGTTGGTGTAACTCTTGTTATGGCACATATCGAAGACCACGATTGGAATGTATTGAACATGAGGCAGAGTATGGTACTTTTGAGCGTGCACCATCACCTAGTCAACATGATAATGCTTGGGTATTATTTTCTATATATATTAATGTCATTATTTTATTTAAAAACCATATATAAAATCAAATTATTGTTGATATACAGGAATACGTGCTCGATGATGATGATGATGATGATTTTTCTTATAATGTTAATATACCTCGTACACGTCATGGACTTGTTGTTCATCAATTACAAGCAGAGGTTTCTAGAAATCCTCTACCTCCTCTTTAGAGAATGAAACGGCTGGAGATTATCCATTGCCTGCTCATGATCGTTCTTTAGTACAAACATATGATAGAAGAAGATATGGACGATGGAATAGAGGACCACTTCCTTTAGATGGAGAGGTTTTCAACTTTTGGGATAATCGCTATATGATTGCTCCATCCACTATTACTAATGCTGGTCGTGGTCTCTTTATTGTAGAGGATTTGTATGTGCCTCCGAACTCTGAAGTCACTCTTATGTCATTTTGTGGTCCTATATATGGATGGGGAGATTGGCATCGACTTTCATGTTATGTTCAAAGCATGAGTACTTATGGAATATGCTTGAATGCAGCATCCCTTACTAGTAGAAGGATTTTACATGTAGAAAATGAAAGATTATATACTGATGGAAGACCTTACACACATGGAAATATAGCAGGTTTAATAAATAGTAGTCGAGGGTTACATAATAGTTCAAGGACTAATTGCACATTTGAGGAGCGTGAAAATAGTCATGAATCACCATACATGAGTAGAGATGTATCAAGATACATAGTTGTCAATGCTATTACTACATTACATGCTGGTGATGAACTATTAGTGAATTATGGATGGCGTAGACCTCCAAGAGCACCTTTAGCTAGAGAGAATAAAAATTTTCTATCCATATTTAATAAGTTATATACTTAATTTTATATTTGAAGTTTACTTTTATTCATTTATGGAATACTAATGAGTTTTATTTATATGTGTAGATTCCAACGTATGATGTTGATGATATTCATCCACAACATTCACAATTACCAGCAAGACCATGATTATCAGAAGCTTCCATGAGGAGGCTACGCAAAACTAATCCTGTGCAATATGCAAAGTTGAAAGATCTATATTCAAAAGACGATAAAGTACAAGATTTGTGTGACAATGATGAAGATGATGGCATGGCAGATTTTATCGAGGATTGGTATCAAAATGACAGTGAGAGCATTGATATTTCTAAAAATGAGAAATATCTTCGAGAGGAATGTCTAAAGCATGTATATGAAGGAAGTCGTTTGACACGACTAAGTACGAGCTTACTTATTCTCAACCTTCAAAATTGTTTTGGATGGAGTAATGTATCTGTTTCGACACTATTAAGGTATAATTTTCAATTTTCTATCTATTTATATATATATATACATATATATATATATATATATATATATATATATATATATATATATATATATATATATATATATATATATATATGCAGGTTTTTATTCTTACTTTAGATAAGATAAGAAGAAGAACTTGAATTGAATGGATATGATTGTTTGGATGGCAGGATACGATTGTTTGTTTTGGAGGATATGAATGATTTGTTGATTCACACATATGTTCAGTTTGAAAGAGTGAATCGACAAATCATTCAATGAAGGTACATACTTCATGTGTCCAAAACAAACAATCGTATCTTGCCATCCAAAACAATCAAATTTTGTGTAAATATTTTGAAAGATGCATTAATAGTTTCAAAAGATGTGCGGACAAAAAGTGTCCATTCAATTCAAGTTCTTGTTCTTACCTTATCTAAAGTAAGAATAAAAACCTACATGTATATATGTATATTTATTTATTTACCTTTTTTAATATATCTTTTTTTTATAAACTTAAAGGTTATTATCTGAAAATTTTTTACCAAGTGAGAATATTCTTCCTACCTCACATGATGAAATGAAGAAGATAATCAACAATCTTGGTATAGATTATCATGTATACATGCATGTCCTAACGATTGTATTTTATATAGAGGTGAATATGCAGACTCTTTGACATGTCCCAAATGTCAATCTCCTCGATATAAGGGTGAAGAAGGTAAAATCCCAAAAAAGGTATTGAGACATTTTCCATTGGCTCCACGGATTAGACATATGTTTCAAAGCCCCGAATTATCAAAGCTTTTGACCTGGGGACATGATCACAAAAGTACTGATGGAATAATCAGAATTCCTCATGATAGTGTTGCTTTTCAGCATATTGATTCTACATGGCCTGAATTTGCACAAAATCCATAGAATCTAAAGTTAGGAGTTGCATTAGATGGGGTTAATCCATTCTCCATGAAATCCAATAAATGGTCACATGGCCAGTGGTAGTCATAAACTACAATCTTCCGCCATATCTTAGCATTAAAAAGGAACATTTAATGCTTTCACTTTTAATCCCAGGCAAAAGACAAGTTAAAGATATGAATGTATATCTTGCTCCTCTCATTGACGATCTTCAAGAGTTATGGAGAGGTATTAATGTCATTGATGTATCGAAAAGCATCAACGAAAGACATATTATGGTTCATGGTATTGTGGCTTGGACTATTCACGATTTTCCTGGATATGGCGTTTTTTCAGGTATTGATGTAAATTTTTTATTCAATATGCATGTAAATAAATATGATTTAATCTAATTATATTTTTATCATTTTCCATGATGCAGGAATATCTACTAAGGGTTATAAAGCTTGTCCATATTGTGGTGGTATTGGTTGAGATCAATCTATAGTAATAGATGGACCTCTGATAGATCCCGAAGCAGAAATCTTCAGTGATGATTCAGATAATGAGTATGTGAACAGAGGTAAAGGAAAATTGGCACTCGCTGAGAACATATCAATATGGTATTCTTTGGAGTATTGGAAAGAGTTAAAAGTATGTCATCTTCTTGATCCTATGCATATATTCAAAAATATTGGTTATTCACTATGGCAACATCTTCTTGGACTAAAAGATACCACAACATCAAGGAATGATTTGAAAGATCTAAAATCCAAACCAAAGTTATGGCCAGTTTTTGATAGACATCGACAAGAAACGTCTTATGCATCTGCTCCTTGGGTACTTACAACAAAAGAGATACAGACTATCAACAATAGAATTCAATTGATTAAGACTCCTACAGGATATGGAGCATCGTTTCAAAACATGTTTACTATGGATGATAAGAGCTTATCTGGGTTAAAGACCCATGACTGGCATAACTTTTTGAAACATATTTTACCTTTGGTTATCGATGGATGTACAACGAAAGGAGTACGAGATGTGATCTATCGTATTGGATCACTTATAAGGTAATTATGAAACTTTTATATTTCATATGTATGAATATTGGATACATCTTTATAATTGTTTTTATGATATGTATAGGTGGATTACATCCAAAGAGATCGATAAAAATTCGATCCCACAAAAAAAATGTGAATGCAAAGAGCTACTATGTTTGATGGAAAAAGAACTTCCTACTTCATTTTTTGATATTCAGGTTCATTTATTAGTCCATCTTGTAGATGAGATAGAGATTGCAGGTGTTGTGAACACTCGATGGATGTTTTGGGTCGAGCGATTTATGGGAATACTAAAAGGTTATGTGCGACTATAGCTCAGTGATGAGTAGCACCTCCTTTAATGTCAATCCGGGAAGACGTGAGGATGGTATGATGACCTCGAGCAAGTGAAGGCACAAGTGCATGAGTGCGAAGCACACTAACATGCACACACATACACACACACGTGCACACAAGGCAAGACAAAGAGTGAGAAGCAATGGAGTTCTTTAGATTACTTTCAAAAAGCTCATACAAGTTCAAATCAATTACAAGTTAACCCCAAAAATGAGCTCTCTAGCTCTATTAATAGTTTTTGACTAGGTTTTGGCCGTGTCCAGACCTAGTGTCCGGCCTAGTTAAAAATTAGGTTCTAGGTCCCATTTGAAGGCTCAAATGGAGTCTAAAAATTATGAAAAACTGGTAGGTAGCTACTTCTAATGCTCCTCAAGCTCAAGGACTCCTTGGCTTGCACAAAATGGAGCTACAAAAATATGAAATGGTATTTACAATGGCTTTTAGTGATGAAAATCACTATTTTTGTAGGGATTTCCTCTAACGATTTGACATACACATCTTCAAGCTCCCTACTTGCTCCTTCTCCTTATGTGTCCACCTCTTTGATATGCTTTAGCTTCTTGAAAAAATAATGGCCTACTTGCCGGATCTTCTTTGACTACTCTGTCTGCTTGTACCTTCTCTTCGCTCCGACTCCCTTCGTTGACTTCCTTGTCTTGTGAGTTCTTCAGTTCCTTGACTGCCAACACCCCCCCTCTCTCGCGTCTATCGTCTCTGATAGACCCTTGTTGAGTGGGTTGTTGGATGTAGTACTCCACAACGTCTATGGCTAAATGATGTTCTGCAATTCTCAACCCTTTGGCCAAGTCAGTGAGTAGAGCATCCCAATCTAGAGGCCCGGGAACCTCTGGATGTGGTATACGTAGCTTTTCTGAATGGAGAGCTTGTTCCACGGCAAATAACTGTAATAAATGAGATGGTCTGGGAATGAATATCTCTGAATGATATTCCCAGAACCCCGTGATAAACATTCCTTCAAACGTCTGTTTGAAGCAAGCAGGTAGATATTTTATACGGGCATGCCAGGCATATACGACGTTAATGGAGGGCGTGGTGCTCATGTCATAGACAAGGTCCTGATTCCCTTCATTAAATCCAATAGCCGAAAGATGAGGTTCTTTGATGTTCTTAAATGTCCTGAATGTAATCAGCATGAGCTCAAAAATTTTTAGGCACATCTGTGCCATGACATCTGGAACATTCTTGAACCGGACTGCCCAGTGTCGGATGGTTGAAATCATGTAGTTGACTGTGGGTTGGCCATTAGGAGGTGCTAGGTACACATAATTTAACCACTTTTCACATCCTTTAACCGTCAAAATTGTTTCTGTGTACTCCGGCCAAGACCTTCTTCGAAGGACAGGGCAGTAGCAGGGATTATACTTGATATATAGAGGCATGTTATTCCATGTGCAATTCATCTCAAGGTAGGTTTCAAGCAGTCGGATCCTCCCTTGTATATTCCCTTGTTTGGCACTTGCAGGGATGTCATCTGGTGCAAACTGTGTCGCCGAGGTTGGTTCCCTTGATGTGTGTTGCTTGATTTCAGCATATAATCGGCCATTAATACACAGAATGGGACATACAAGTCATCGGATGTGTCGATCCACCTATGATGGGAGAGGTTTCTAAAGTAGTCTGACTTAATAACAACTTCTTCCAATCGAGACATTGACGCTATCTGTACTACAGCTCGCTCATCATGGGTTGTGGCCACCTTCTCGAACCTCTGCATCCATTTAGGAGCCTCGATCTCAATGGTGTCCATGCCTTCTTCTGTTTGCTTACCCCCTGGTGCTGGCATGGGAACATATGGGTCTTCAAAAGTCTCCTCCACCTGAAACGGCACTAAGTCTTTCGATTCCGGTTCCACCAGGGGAGAGGGTTGACGCTCGTATTGTAGAACTTTATTTCGTAATTCTTCTAATTCTGCTCTGAGGTTTGCAACTTCTTCAGATGTGTCGGCTGCAGTTGTGACTTTGCTTGGTGACTCCTGCTGGGTTGCCAACTGCTTTAATAGATCATCTCTTTCTCTTTCTAATGCGGCATGGGCTTCTAGGAGGTCGGCATGGGTTTCCAACACAATTTGCATGTTTTCTTAGGGGATGGCCTTAAATATTTCTAGGTCGATGTCCTGTGGTGAACCCTCCATTGCTGCTTCCAAGTTTTCTTTGTTCTGCCTCTATAGTCACTTATTTTCCTCGAGTGCTGTAGACATGTGTTTCCGTAATAGGGTCAGGTTGCGTCGAAGCTTGAGGTTCTCTGTTATCTGGGAGTGTAGCAGCTCATCAAGTTGTTGTTTTTCTTCAGCATCTGACTGGGGTGGATTGGCCACTAACTGCTCATGTTGTTCCTGTAAAGTGACATACTGTTGTTGTAGTAGCCGCTTTTCCCTCTCTAAGTCAATGAATCGTCCTTGTAATGTTTCATGGCTTCTGAACAGACTTGTATGCTGAGCATCTAGTTGCTTTTAATGTTGTTGCAGCTAAGACATACACTGGTACATGTTATTAAATACATTATTAATGGGGGTGGATGCGGGAAAGGTGTTGAATGCAGAAGGGAAGGGAAAAGGGAATGGGAGCGTGTATGCTGTGCTCGAAAAGGGTGAAGTTGGTGGTGGGGAATGAGAGATTGTGGACGTGTGGGGGGGGGGGGGGGGGGGGGGGGGGGGGGGGGGGGGGGGGGGGGGGGGGGGGGGGGGGGGGGGGGGGGGGGGGGGGGGGGGGGGGGGGGGGGGGGGGGGGGGGGGGGGGGGGGGGGGGGGGGGGGGGGGGGGGGGGGGGGGGGGGGGGGGGGGGGGGGGGGGGGGGGGGGGGGGGGGGGGGGGGGGGGGGGGGGGGGGGGGGGGGGGGGGGGGGGGGGGGGGGGGGGGGGGGGGGGGGGGGGGGGGGGGGGGGGGGGGGGGGGGGGGGGGGGGGGGGGGGGGGGGGGGGGGGGGGGGGGGGGGGGGGGGGGGGGGGGGGGGGGGGGGGGGGGGGGGGGGGGGGGGGGGGGGGGGGGGGGGGGGGGGGGGGGGGGGGGGGGGGGGGGGGGGGGGGGGGGGGGGGGGGGGGGGGGGGGGGGGGGGGGGGGGGGGGGGGGGGGGGGGGGGGGGGGGGGGGGGGGGGGGGGGGGGGGGGGGGGGGGGGGGGGGGGGGGGGGGGGGGGGGGGGGGGGGGGGGGGGGGGGGGGGGGGGGGGGGGGGGGGGGGGGGGGGGGGGGGGGGGGGGGGGGGGGGGGGGGGGGGGGGGGGGGGGGGGGGGGGGGGGGGGGGGGGGG
>MU264554.1:0-24795 GCA_020310875.1 Ceratopteris richardii
TGGTGCACCTCTCTTTCCAGATCTTCCCAAGGGTCTCTCCTCTTATAGCATTCCACAGTACTGAGGAACAACCAATCGCTTCACCCAATAGCACTTGCTTCCAATTGATTTGTCCCTAAAGCAGCATGATTTTCCCAAGATGCCATACAAGATTGACTTGGCACAAGAAAAGAACAGATTTTCCAAATCCTCATTGCCATGAAGGCATTGTTTACGTGAACGAGGGGCTCCACAAATTTTATTGACTTTTACATTGGTCCGAATTCCTTGGTGTAGAATTTGCTACATAAGAACTGATTTTTTTTAAACCTGCATGAAAAGATACCAAAGTATTGAAACTCATATTATTTTTTTTTTATTTTTACTGTTAATTTGCTCTATTTTTGAGATATTTTCATGCATGATTGCATACATACACAAAGAAGCACGTTATACTTACAACACTTTTCATCAACTAAGTCTCCATCCATATGTGTGGGCCTATGCGCCTCTCTCCATAAGGTTGCCCTCTTCAAAGAACCACGTGCATTTGTTTCCTACCCATGTGCACACATTTGTTGTATTATGTATTTTGTTGGACGGCATGAGAGAATCCAATGCTATGCCTCTTTCTTAGCTTAAGTACATCTAGGACTCATGGTGACACGTATATAACAAAGCACGCCTCATGGGACTCACATGACAAGCGTTGAAACTTAAAAGCAAGTAACGATCATACAACTTCTATAATTGCACACAAAGGTAGATATTTATTGTCTTTTTCACATGAGGGCAATGCATAGATTCTCAACTCTCTTTGAGCTCGAGAAAAACATGGTACTTATTGATTCACATATAGGATGTTGAACTAGTTTCCACCTTCTAGGGGTTAATGAGATGGAATAGCTTTATATTTATCTTCATGTCAAGGTACTCTGTGTTAACTTGTTCCATATGTCAAGAAAGCATGGTTTGAGAAATAAATTCAACTTGTTATGACTCTATTAGGCACAGTGAAATGTTTTATATGTGGAATTAAGTAGCGAATGTTATGAAGAGAAGGAAGTAGCGAAAGACATATTTTATGCACTCTACACAATGACATGCCTTAGGTGCGATTTAGATTGCACGGTGGAAGAAGAGACTTTGGAGTGATCAACCAATTATTATGTGCCATCCCTGCAAACGCCGACATCAATAGCTTCACACTGAGCAGAGGCACTCGTTTTTTTTAAGTCATGTAACGAAATGAATTGCAGTTCTTTGTCCTGAGCTCCCCCCTCCGCGTCGAAACGTTTATAACTGCCAGCTCAGATTGTCAAGGAGATTTTCTTTGCTATGTTATGTGGCCTATTTGAATAGAGAAGCGGAGGATCTCTCAAGGTTTCCATTGTTCCGGGTGGAAGAAGGCATTTTCTCTTCGAATTCCGGAGCTCCAATCTCAAGCCACCCTTATAGTGGGTTCATACCACCCGGCGGCACAATGAGCGCTTCCATATGGCACAATATGATTTACTTTCCAAAAACAAAAGAATTCCGAGCCTACCATTTCTTGAGCTAGCCTCCCCCTCGAAACAAATGGTAATGTCTTCACAATAGCTTTTGTTTTGATTGGTTCTTTAAGTTGTTAACCAATAAAATAACTTGAAAGTTTTGAAATCAGAGTCTACCACCGCTCTATGTGAATTGAACTTGGCGACCACATGATATAACTCAACAAACTTTTTTTTTTTTTTTTTTCAAATGGAGGTTCGGCCCAGGCCTACTCCCCCGGACTTTAACTTGAAATTGCAATTGTACAAGGAAGGCATACTACCCACTGGGACCCCCTTATGCCACAAGAAAGGGTTTACAAGATTGGGTAAACGATGGTTACAACTACTCCCGGAGATGGACAAACGATGGCCAACAACCACATACAACAATTTTTCCAAGATTCATATGTCCCTTACATGTTGCCGCCAGGAGTTGAACCCTCGCCCCCACCTCAAGAGGCGAGAGGCCCAACCACTAGGACAGCGAAACTGAGACATAACTCAACTAACTTGTGTTGGCGGTGGTCGGAACCCACCCTTATTTTCTTTTTTCCATGCAATACTTTCTTTTTTCCATGCAAAGTAGAACATTGATATCCGAGGATGATTCCTTTTGGTTCCTAAAGACGTAGGGGATCGATCATGAAGTCTGGCCCCAATCAGTTGACTTTTTCGCGAAATTCACCATTCCTACTGTGGAGACACCAGGGTACCGTCGATATCACCTTCCCCGGCTTCTTATTGGATATGGTATGGTATATGTCAATGGTGCCTAACAGCATGAAGGTTTCAGCACGGTCACTCGTTTCGAACTATGGACGTCTTAAAGCTCTTACCGACTTAGTCTTCTTCCCGCTATTCCGGTCTTCCTTGCGGTGAAATTTGTTCTTTACATCTGCTACACAATATCATCCTATTACGCGGAGGCGGCCCTACCTGTCAAATCTGAGCAATGCCAGCAACACAAATAATCCGTTGAATGGACATGTTCTATGTTAAGCCAGTACAGTCACTCTGTGTGAGAGAACGGGTCTTCTGTTTTTTTGTATGGAAAAACATCAACGGTCCATCTATATTGTAAAATTTCTCTCCCTCGACTTGCAAGAGGGAGCCTCCAGATAGCTCAGAGTTTTCGTGCATCTCTCCTTCTTCGTGGATCTCTTCTTCTAACCTCAGATCTGAACAGCTCGTGAGACTCGCCGTCTGTACGAGGAGCTGATCTTCTGTCCTATTGTGCTCCAGTCTCCGCTCCGTTCATTGGGAAACCGCGTCCCGCTTAGAGCGGAGAACTCCTTCCAAATTATCCGAGACAGAAACAGCAGTCTATATAGGACAAATACTTCGTCAGAGGAGAAGACATACTCCTGAGTATCTCGTCAAAGAAGCCTGGGAGGCTAATCATAAGCAGCGCAATTGATAGGAGTAGATCAGACAGGAGGAAATAAAACCGCAGTTTCCAATTAAATTTGTAGTCAGTTTTATCAACGCGAGAGAGAGGAGAGAGAGAGAGAGAGAGAGAGAGAGAGACTGATGAGAGAGAGAGAGAGAGAGAAGACGAGAGAGAGGAGAGAGAGAGAGAGAGAGAGAGAGGAGGAGTAGAGAGCGGAGAGAGAGAGGAGAGAGAGATGAGAGAGAGAGAGAGAGAGAGAGAGAGAGAGCGATTCCACGAGTGGACAACGGATCTCAGAGTCGCTAGCTTATCAACCGCAAGAGAGAGCGATTCCACAGATGACAACGGATCACAGAGTCACCAGCCTTGCCACGCATTTCATGCTTAGTTTTCTACTCGTTGCCAAGCATCATTTTGCTTGGTAGGCGTATAAACTGCAATGAAACTCGCAAATCTATCCATATTTGTCCTATGCTCAGTATGCAGCTCCCCCTCCTACTCCGCCGTTAATCAGCAAGATCGTAAGAGAATTTTTTATGATTATAATCAAGGAACTCCTATTGAGATTTTTTTTTCTTTCGTTAACATACCATTATTGATCGTCCAGTGGATAATTTACTGTCCTTGTTATTGCAGTGGCAGCACTCCAAGCCATACAGGAAGCATGGGCCCCTACATCCTTTTCATGGTCTGGCGATCCTTGCGAATCTTTATGGTTTGGGGATAACATGCGATCAAAATGGAACCAGCGTCATTAAGCTGTGAGTACCTTTAATTAATAGCCGGGGTTATTGGGCGTTTCTATCGGGCTATGTCAATAATACAGATTATGAGAATGTTGATTTTTTTGGCCAGTGAACTTCCAGCCCAGTCTTTAGGTGGTGCTTTGCCACCTCAAATAGGAAGCCTGACCAGCTTGCAGACATTGTACGTACTGCGGAAAACGTTATCATGTTCATGCTTGTCTTAGCATATTAGGTTTATACTCTTTTTCTTTTTCAATTTTAATTATTGAGATTGATTAACATGAATAAATTACAGGGATCTTTCATACAACACCGGTATAGTAGGGAACCTTCCTTCAGAGCTATTTCTGCTCTCCCAACCTTGTCGAGCTGTAAGTATGGTTCAGGACATCGTCTGTGATGTGCATATTTCTCTGGTTCATATTTTTATTGAAAGTCTCAAGTCAGTTCATGCATGCCTGGGAAGTTCGCCCCTTCGTATCGAACTGGGTGCAACCATATTCAGTTTTTGACTACTTATCATACAAATTCTACTCGTTTGAGTGTTATCATGGACTTGGACCTCTCGCCGCCCCTCTCTCTCTCTCTCGCTCGCTCATATCTATCCCCTTTACATACAGAGTAAAATTTCTATTTCTGAACTTACGTAAACATGAAAAAATCTTTGCCCAACCGAGAGTTCTACTTATCCAGGTGTGAATGAGAGAGAGAAAGGAATCCAGAGTTCAATTCGGAATCAAATAGATTTCGTGTTGTAAAGAGCGAAAGGGGATACAATGCTCGTAAGTGAATCACTAATCAGTAAGAGAAACGTAAGGGGGGTTCTGAAAGGCGAGAGTTCAAAATCACTTCTTTTTCCCTCCTAGTTGCACATAGTTTTCTAGCGAAACTTCCCCAGCACCATTGGTGCTTGGATACAGATATGAACAACTTCCAATAGGCGGGAGTGGCACATCGTGACGCAATGTCCCCTTGGTCACTGTAGCTCATGGGTTCCATGCTCAAGAAATCTCCCTAGGGATGGAAGGGTCTCGATTTTGTGTGTATGTGTGGTTTTTCTGGTGAACTACAAGTGAACTGCTGGTGAATGATACATAAGTCTTTTAAGTCCTGAAAAAAACATGGCGGAGATCCATACATTCTGTACTCTATTTTTCCCTCGAGTGCATATACTCATATTTCGTTGATTTTTCGTGGCAAATTTTTTCCTCTCATTAATGACGGATCATTAAACACTTTTCTTTCACATGTTGAAAGTTTTATTATGTTTTCTTTGTAGGTTCTTGCAGAATTGTGGGCTCACAGGTACGATACCTGATGAAATTGGCAACCTGAGAAAGTTAAAATACTTGTAAGTGATTCGTTTCATTCATCTCCTTCCCTGTTACATGGTAGCTCAGGGCAGCAATTACAGGTAGGCTATTAATTGATTTTGTTGCCAGGGCCTTGAACCAGAATTCATTTACGGGTACTATTCCAACCACCATTGGCCAGCTGTCGGAGATGTTTTGGCTTGACTTTTCCTACAACCAATGAGTGGAAACCTCCCTCTGCATTGTCAAACCTGACAAAAGCAGGACATTTGTAAGATTTGGAATATACGGAACATCACCCATTGATTCATGAATCCAACTTTTTTAATTTTTTATTATTTATTTATTTATAATTTGAACTTTTCAGTCATCTGCAAATGAATAACTTCTCAGGAAACAATTCCGGTTGGAATCTTCGCTGCCAAGCAACCTTTGGTTCATTTGTAAGTGGAAACCACTTTGGAAATATTTCTATTTGAAACTAACTCATTTATTGATGTTGGAACGGATTTGTTCCACACAGGGCTGCTCCTATAGCAACTCCTTTGATGGCCCGATTCCATCCGACATTGGAAATTTATCCTCACTCGATATTCTGTAAGTTATATATTCTCATTTACACCATGTACCTATCTATTTGTAACATATCCTCTCTTGACATTCTGCATTTGAATTTTGACACTTATATTGTATCCATGTCTCCTCTTTTTGAACACATATGCATGCATGCATGCATGCATGCATGCATACTTACATATTTTTTGTTTTTTCTTGGAAGAAGAGGTTCCGTTATTCATGTCCTTCCAAGATGTAGCACAATAAGGAGCTGTGCGACCTAAAGAATACAGTATGAATAATGATGATGTTCACAGTCGGTATGATATCTGGCGGGGCAATGCTGATGGGGCCAGTAGAAGCTGATCTTGAAACACAGCAGGAAGCATACATATGTACATACATACATACATACATACAAATATACATACATTCATACATAAATATTGTGTGTGTACATATGTATGTGTGTAGTTACACATGTATGATGTATGTATGTATGTACATACGTAGGTACATATGTACGTACATACATACATACATACATACATACATACATACATACATACATACATACATACATACATACATACATACATACAATGTATGACATACATACATACATAGATCGATCCATCCGTCCATACATACATACATGCTTGCATACATACATACATACATACATACATACATACATACATACATACATATACACACACACATACATACATACATACATACATACATACATACATACATACATACATACATACACACATACATACATACGTTCCTTCATGCATACATACATACATACACACGTGCATATGCACATACATACATACATACATACGCATGTGCATATGCACATACATACATACGCGCATTCATACATACATACATACATACATACATATGCATGTGCATATATACATACATACATACATACATACATACATACATACATGCATACATACCAACATACATACATACATACAACATGCATACATGTACCTATGCATGCATGCATACACACATACATACATACGCACACTTACACATGAATATACATGCTCACATAAATGCACATATTTAAATACTTACAATCAAACAAACATCCGTACTTCTTTTTTGGAACGTCTCAATTCCATTTATCTTATATACAAAGGAGCAAAGCTATCAATTTTATCACATCAATTACCTGATCAAGTTAGTGAGTTTTATAAGATGGTTCCAATTGTTAGGAGTAGGAGCCATTGTGAAGTTATTAGTATATGCTTTCAAAAGTGTTTGAGGTAAAGCTCCCGATAATCTTTTTTTCTGAAGATTAATATATTCCTTGGTTGCTTGATATACCACAACATCCAAAAGCGGACTTGATCTATAATCCATACAACACTTCATCACGTGGGTCATAGGTATTAAAATAATGGTGAGCTCATTCACTTTTGACATCCATTTTGTGAGAATGAGAATAAGTTTGTGCCACTATAACAAACTAACTATTAGGACCACCACGTGCTAGAGGGATGACTCTCCTCCCAACCTTATGCCTCTATATATAACTGCTTGAATCGATGTGGACCACAAATGTAACTAGAGTCCAGAAGTGCATGTGCGATCTCCACCACTCCTTTAGTACCTTCCACTAGAGTCCACGAATGGTTGATGTGATCTCCACCACTACTTTAGCACCTTCCACTTTAGTCCACTAGTGGTAGGTGTACTCGCCACTCGAGTTAAGTCTCTCCGGATTCCCGACTCAAGTTAACGTGAGTTGACTTGAGTTAAAAGGCTCTATGGGCAAAAATCGTTCCTCATGCTCCCCATGGGGGCTGAATCCAAGACCTCATCCTTCCCAACCTTGAGACTTAACTACTAGGCTAAGTGGATCACTTTTTTTAGAGAGCACATGAACCTATGCTTAAGTTTAGTCTCGATATCTTTGGTCATGTACACGAGTGACCAAACAGTGTCCGACTTCAGATCCGTCTGAACCGTCCGGACACTCAAATCATAGACTTATTTTATTATACTCTTCCCCCCTTGGGAAAGATTTGTCTTCGAAAATAAAGCTATGTATAGTAAAACGAGGCATACCCCCGAGTCTTGTGTTTCAACCTAGAAGAACATGTTTTCATCTTTGTGGTGGGATCCTTGTCCAAATGATTCAAAACACCATCTAGCTTTGCACTTGGTAAATTGATATGAGTGCATAACATAGTTGCATCGCAACGCGTTGCGAACGGTCCGCAACTTCGCCACCGCAACTTCGCAACGTTGCGACGTTCGCAACGCGTTGCTTATCCTTCATTTTTTTTCTACCCAAAAAATACCAAAATAGTTATTTCTCTTAGGAGGGATAAGAAAATATCTAGAATCTTATCCAAAATCTTCAATACATGCAATCCAAAAAATGTGGAGAATGAGGTAGATATAGAAAGCTTTAGAAGAGTAGAGATTCATTTATGTACAATTTTCTTTTTGGGTCTTTTCATCTTCCAATAGATTGATACTTTGGATTTCCCATGTTCTTCTTGTAATGCACTTTCACATCTTGGACAAAGTTTCATCTTTGGTTTTCAAAGCCAAGGGTACTCTTCTATAATGATTGATCTGACTATTGACATAAGTGTAAATGATAAATCATGTAATGACTAGTCTAGATTCAATAATCTATGTTATGTATGTCTTATACTATAATTTATGATATATCTAGTCATATCCCACCTTACATATGCCAGAATATTCAAATTATTAGAAAAAACATATATGTAAATTTTGAAAAATAAATCACTTTATCGCAACTCCTAGCTCCAAACGTTGCCCTCGTTGCTAACCCGTTGCTAACCCGTTGCCGTTGCCGTTGCTAAAACGTTGCTTTCCACTATGGTGCATAAGTAGGGAATAATAATAAGGGTGGATCAAAAACGTCATTGGCCAATTCATTGATACAAATGTAACAAACTAACTCTTAGGATGACCACGTGCTAGAGAGATGATTGTCCTCCCAACCTTATGCTTCTATATATAATTGCCTGAATCAAGGAGGACCCCAAATATAACTAGAGTCCACAAGTGCATCTGTGATCTCCACCACTCTTTTGGTACCTTCCACTAGAGTCTTAGCACCTTCCACTAGAGTCCACTAGTAGTAGGTGTACTTGCCACTCGAGTTAAGTTTCTCTTGACTCAAGTTAACATGAGTTAACTTGAGTTAGAAGGCTCTTTGGCAAAACTCCTTTCCCATGCTCCCTATGGGGGTTGAACCCAAGACCTTCTCCTTCCCAACCTTAGACTTAACGACTAGGCTAAGTGGATCACTTGTTTTAGATGCTTAAGTATAATCTCGATATTTGGCCATACACACGAGTGACCAACAGTGTTTGATTTCAGTTCTGTATGAACCGGCGGGACACTCAGATCATAGACTTCACTATAGCCATCGTGCCATTATGTATTTGAAAGTCCAAAATACTTGTCATGCTTGCTTGTAATAGTGCAATTTGTAGTTCCGAAGCATATGTCTCATGCTTTGCTAAGTGCAACTGCAACAAGGAAAATTGAATTTGATATTCAAAGGACTATCTATTCAAGAAATCTTCCATTTTCATGCAACCAATCAGAAACTTCCGAAGGAAGATCCTATCATGCAAGGGCAACCATTCAAACCAAATCTTTTGTGTTTGTTTTATCTACTTATGTATCTTCTTACTCATATTCCACTTTTTATTGCAAGAGTCAACATGATCCACCCCTACCCCACCTTTTGTTGCAAGAGTTAAAATGATCCAACAAAAGAAACATGCATGTGACATACATAGATACATATATACATACACGCACATGTATTTGTACATGCATGCATACATAGACACAAACATATACCTTCCCCCCCCCTTTTTTTTGGAGAACATGTTCTTTTTATTTTTATGTACAAAAGATATGTGCCCTTATTAAGGAAAATTGTACAAGTGCCACATAGGAGCATAAACATATTTACACACATGCATGTATGCATACATACATATATGATACTTTTTTTTTTTTTGGGGGGGGGGGGAAACAAGCGAATTCCAGTAACAATTACATATCTACATGATGGTGGGATGATTACAAAGCTTCCCAGAGTTTGCAAAGGAATTATATGGATGATATGATTAGTAGAAGAGCCCCTAGCATAGGGAAGGGTTGTACTTTCAATAAGTAGGTGTTCTTGTAGAAATAATACATGGAATACTTGTCTCATATTCATGTCATAAAAAATCAAGGTATATCTAGACTGCAAGATAAACTAGAGCATCCATAATCTACGTTGGTTTGTCCACTTTGTGCATGGTGGACCTTGTGATCAAATGATGGAGTGATGCCCCATAAACACAATTGTTCTGTGTGCCAACCATTACTCTTCGAAGGAAGATGTAGTAGTGTAACAATAGGTGAGTCTTCCGTATCGCTTCACGTTGCTGAAGCCACCATCTCAATTGTTTATAAATATCCACCTTGGGTTACAACAAGTAGCAATGTCGAATTCGATTGAGAGTGACATAATATTTGAAAGTTGAAGGAGTGAATCAATTCTTCTAACTACCACATTTTCAATCAAATTCCTTGATGGATGCACAATCTGTTCATGGCAAATGGATATCCTAGTAGAGATCATGGAGCCTTAACCATATATATATATATATATATACATACATACATACATACATACATACATACATACATACATACATACATACATACATACATTCATACATACATACATACATACATACATACATACATACATACATACATACATACATACATACATACATACATACATACATACATACATACATACATTCATACATACATACATACATACACACACACACACACACACACACACACACACACACGACATACATACATACATACATACACACACACATATGTGTGTGTATGTATGTATGTATGTATGTATGTATGTATGTATATGTATGTATATGTATGTATATGTATGTATGTATGTATGTATGTATATATCTATATATATATATATATATATATATATATATATATATATATATATATATATATATATATATATATATATATATATATATATATATATATATATATATATATATATATTATATTATAGATGCACACACATATTGTTTCCCATTTCTTCCATTTCTAAATTTTTGTAAACTCCAAAACTCCGTTTTTTACCGGTATGTACTTATCGTTTTCACCATGCAAGAAGCTATGATTGCAAGATGGGACCTTTTGTACAAAGTGTTCATTGAAACGCATAGTGTGCCATGCTAGTCTAGGCTAGGCATAGGGATATTGTGTATGTTTGGGTGTGAGGTGTTGGTGGACATGCATGAGTGGCCATGCTAGTTGATGCTTGGCTCATAGTCCATGCATGTGGTAGCAACCTTCATTTGAAGGTATCCATGGTGATGCGTGTGGTGCTATGCCAAGTGAGGCTAAGCACATAAATCATTTATTTTGACTCATAGAGGGGTAATGAGGCCATAGAAGTCGTCTTTTGCGAACTTAGGTTATGATGGTCAATAGGGAGAACTTTTGGGTTGGATGCTCAACTTCTCATAGGACTACTACATATCTAGTATGCATTACCAGAGGGTATTGGCTAGTGCATCAACAACCCTTGGTGGGGGATTTTCTATATATAGGAAAGCCTATATGTACTGAGTACACGTTGGTGGCCATGTAGGTTATGTTAGGAGAGCATGTTCATGCCCTCTTTTGGGGGCAGGTTGATCATAGATGGCATAGCCATGGGCATACATACGGAGATGCAGCATAGATGGAGCCGGATTCAATGGAGGTTATTGTTCTTGTTGGTAGCCCTTGTGGCGCATTGCGTGTGTTGCATTAGGGGAAAAAATGAACCCCCTTTGGGCCTTTTAGATTAAGAGATGATTAGTGATCCACCAATGAGAAGAGAGCAGTGGCCACAGTCTAGTCCCTTAATTCACTAGGCTAGCTAGTAGGGTTCCCTTGTTTTTTGTTAGTCAAAGGGCTCAAAACCACCCGGAGATCGTAGTTTTTCGGAGTATCTGGTTTCAAAAAGCAAAGGAGAAATTTGCGTTGTCTTTTGAGCCGTCCATCGCACTTCTAATCGGACGGTTGAGTTTGAATTCCACCTTTGAAGGCGCCTACAATCCAGCCACCATCAAATGGATATAAAGCATTTCTTGAAGAAAATGGCGCGTTTAGATTTCGTCTGTTGAATTCGAACTGAGATCCAATGGCTCATATAGAGCATGATCTCGAAGAAAGCGCCTTTTTGTCTCTACCTTTGGATATAGCCTTCATCTAATGCTGTAGAGTGTCCCCAAGGATCCACGAATTCTCTCTCTTGCTTTTCAAAGCTCCCATGACTGAGCTTATTTTGTCCCTTTGTGCTAGACTGTGTTTTTCATCCACGCCATTCGATTGGAATTGAGATCGGACACTGTTGATGACACATGAATTCGGAAAATGCGCGGATTTCATCTACGCCTTTGAATCTACACCTCATCTAAAGGTGGAAATTCTTCCCAAGAACCAAGACTCTCTCTCTCTCTCTCGCTTTTCCAAACTCCCACCACTGGGCCTATCTTGTCGTTTTCTGCAAGTCTGCCGCCTTTATCGTAGCCATTCATGGAAGGAGATCTAAAGGTCCAAAATGATCGCGAATAGAATACCACTAGTGGTTTTTCTTTGTCCCTTCTTAATCCAAAAGATTAATTTTAATCCCTAAAAATTAGGGATCCTTACAAGGGCCATTCAGGGTCCATTTTTTCCCCTAATGGATAGCTCTTTGGGTTTTCATCAAGAGATGTTGACCATATTAGTGCTCTCCATGGTTGTGACTGCACATGGTATGTGGATATAAAAGACATATTTTCCCTCTATATTGTTTGATTGGGTGAGTAATCTTCCTTGCTTGTGGCTTGCTCTTGGTTGAACTTCACATTCCCTAGTGAGTTGGTGTTGAGGGATCTACATAAGTAGATTATTTGTTGCTAGGGGATTTAGAAGAGGTGATTTAGTGTTCACTCGGTTTTTTTTATAGGGATGTAAAAACAGAGGGAGAGGGAAGAGCATGAAGATGAACTTGCATTTTTATTGTCTTCTCAGAAAATAGCCTAGCACAATATTGTCTTGAGGGCATCCTACTCCATTAGCCTTGTAATCTCAAGAGTGGCAAGATGGCGTTATTTTCTAAGGATTGTGGTCCTCGATGGATCACATGGAAGTTAACTGGGGTGTCCTATGAGCTAGATTTCCCTTGAGAAATTGCAAGTCCTATATTGCATATAAGCTGCATGGGGCAGTGGCTTACACCTCCTTGCATAGCCAACGAGCTTGATTTTCCTTGAGGGGTCATGATGCTTGTATTGACGAGCTGCTTGGAGAAGTGGTCGAGGAGAATGATATGGTAATAGCTTAGCAAGAGATGGAAGAGCTTGGAGGACTTACCCACGATGTTCTACTAGAACCTGTCAGAGTTTTGGTCAAATAATTAGGAAGCCTAGTGGAGGCTCCTTCTTGTTTCACTAACTGAGTGGAAGCATGAGCTGGAGTTTGTATGACTTAGGAGTCTGTCAGGAGTTTGAAGGACCGGTTCCCTTGCTTTTAATTGAGGAAATTATTGAGGACAAGAATTTTGAACAAGGGGGGAAGTGTTATGTCCCCAAAACCAAAAGACATCAAGATGGACACCTATATTTAAAGTGTTTATCCAAGTGTGGAGGGTCCGCCCAAGTGAACTAGACCACCTCCTTAAAAAATAGTCTATAAATAGGATCCTTGGGCTCATTTGTTATTCATCCTCTTATGAGGCTCTTAGAGTCTTGGCTGTTGGTGGAGTCCCCCACACACTTGGACAGTGTGGGCATGGTAGTATGGGACACCACCTCCTTGATGGGATTGCCACCCGCCTCATTGTAAACTCCAAGATTGGAGTTCGGTCGCTATGGATCCGATGGCTAGGAGGTGAGTTCAATGTTCCTCTTTTCTATGTTTGTGAGTATGGCTTGTGTCGTGACTTATGTTGCAAGGTTGATCTTCAAGAGATTTTACATTGCCAAGAGTCCCCTACACACCTTTACGGTGTTGATAGGGTGCTATGGGACTTTTAGCATATGACCAATGCCTACCCCTCATGATTGTATGTTGTATTGCACATTTTGTGAGGCCCCCCCTTATGATATGAAGCTAATATTTCATTACCAAGTTGATGGGAATCCCAACCTGCATGTTGGATGAAGGGAGAATTGGACCATTTAAGGTATCATAAGGAAAGGGAGTCACCAAGGTCCTCAATTTTGGGCTCTGGGGAAGCGGTGAGTAGCTTGAGGTTGGGGGTTTGGAGGTACCCGCCCTGATGGTAAAAGGAATATTCCATAGAATATTCTCTATCAAACTTGCAAATCATTCATATTTTTTAGGTTGGCTGAACCAAAAGTAATTGTATTCTTTGGCTAAATCAACTCAATTGGGAGCATAGCAATGTTTAGATGTTGACCTTTAACAAAGCCCAAAGTAAGCATGACTCCAAGAATATTATCATCTATAGAGTGCCGATGAACAAACCCATATTGAGCATGGTGAATATAACACACAAGGGGTTGTTTGAAGTCAAATAGCCAAAGATTTACCAATAAACTTGTAGAGAATGCAAAGGAAAGTGATACATGTCAATGTGCAAGAGTATTGGGCATCTCTACCTTGGGAAGCAAAATTGATATTGCTTTTTTTTTAAAAGACAAGAAGGCATATAAAAACTGCACCACGTTTCATTGACAATAAAAGTGACAAAAGCTTCCATAGGCTCCCAATAAGAGATAATAAATTCCTTCTTGATCAAATCATCTCACCGTGGAGTCTTTATTATTACCCACTCTAAAGCATAGAGAAGTTCTTGATCATTAAATGGTCTGTCAAGATCCTCTAAATAATAGGAGGAAGATTGGACTAAGAAAGAATATGATCCAAGCTTGGTGTGGGAAGGGTCATCCACAACAATAGACGAGTAGTGGCCCCCGTGAGCATGACATATGCGAAGCAAAGGAGGGGTTTTGAGATCCAAGCAAAGGAGAGAGAAAAGGGAGCAAGCTTAGGGCACTTCAAACTCATTGTAAACATTTTCTTAGATGAATATTCAATATAAGTTTGCTAGAATTTTTGAGCACATGATTCTTTTTGTTGAAAGTGATAAAGCTTATGCAAGTGCAATATGCAATAATAGCAAAATCATCGCAAAGGTAAGACAATGATTCTTGACAATGCTACAAAGAGCAAATAGTCATTCTCGAGCAAAGACATCTTATTGCTGCAATTTAACAAAGAATTAACCACAATGGCATATCACATGAATCATAATGCATTTGGAAGGCAAACTAGTACCAACACATGGTAGGAGAATGTAATAGGGAAGAAATCTTCCCAATCAAGAGCACAAGAACATCACATAAAGGCATTCAAATGATAGCATTATCAATTTTCAATGGTTTGAGAGAATAATCCAGTCGAGAGGTGCTTGCAAAAGGTCTTGGATACAAGCCACAAGAAGAATATGTTTCGAACCATAAAGGTTATGAGCAAGAGATATATCCCAAGCACGTATATGTAGAAGAGAGCCACAATAGTATATATGATCAAGAGAACCTATACATGATAATGGGAGGGAATGATAAGTGAAATATGCAGAGAAGGATGTCTCAAAGGCAAATGGTCCATCAATTCACTAGCCCTAAGACATTCTTGCCATATTGCATTCTCAGAGGAGAACATACAAGCTCCATTAGTGGAGGAATCCTCCAACCTCTCAATCGTATTAAAATCCCCCAAGAGCTATTCATGTGCATAATTTGAGGTTGCAAGGAAAGAAGATAACGTATGCCATAGACAAATGTGGCCCACATAATAGTTGTGATAGTGTACATTCACAAGCAAGTTCTCATCACCATTTCATATTAGCAACAAATAAGCAACCTGCCAAAGGAACATCAGCAGAGACATAATCCAGGTGAATAATACAAAGACATCTTGGACAAGGAGAAGATGAGATGCCAACATAAGGGATCCAAAAAATAGTTGTCAGTTCCACAGTGGCGTTGTTGCAACATAAATTATGTTCTTGGATACAACAATTATTTCCAATTTTCATCACAATCCAAGTCTGCAGCATACTCCATTTGGCATGTCTGCCCAATTCTTTGAAATTGCTAGTTGTGATTCTCATGTATTTTTGTGAGAATGAGGAATAGATTCTTCATCCATAGGAGCATCATCAAATGCCATACTCTCAACATTTAACTAAGATTCTAGCACAGGAACATATTCTATTCTATTCATTTTTGTATATGTAGGGTGCAGGCAAAGTTGTCTTTTACCACACTTGCATATATAATTGACCAGAATAAAACCATCATCGTGAGGAGGTTGTGCATAACTAGGTTGTTTCAACAAATAATTTGATGGAGAAGAGCAGAAAGGTTCAGTGGATACCAAGAAAGGTAAAGCAAGAAAAACATTCCAATAGTTTCTGATATGTGGAGGGAAATCCATTACATCCTTCCCCATATCAATAGAAATAGGAGGTTTAGATTGTAGCTCCACAAGAGGATTTGAAGGGGTAGAAGACCACGAAAGACAAGGTGATCACAATGAACTTGAATAGAGCCCTATTAAACAGGATCCATATGGATGAGATCACCGAGAAGAGTGGATGAGTTCTTGAAAAACAACCAAGCTTACCATGATGGAAACATGCTCGAGTGAAATAACTCCATTTCAAATGCACAAAGACATCCCCATATCCATCTACAAAGACAACCATCGGAGGGTGGGAAAGGCTTGCTGACAGCCTATATCGAGGGTCGGAAAGGCTTGATGCTCATTGGGGGCTGATCATGGAGGCTTGTTGGGGGTTGATCATGGAGGCTAAAGGGGGGCTGATATGCAGGCAGCTACCCACATCATCCTAATTAGTAAAAGGGGGATCCACAAGGTCAACCCAACCCAAAGCAAATAAGACAAGCTCCTCCTGAATTTGATGCACTGGCTCCCAAGGAAAGACATAAATCAATCCATAAGACAAATGGGAACATCACACTGATTAATCAGAGTACCTCAATGTTGGGTAGTTTTGAGGATAACTCCATACAGAACTTGTCTTGAGTAATGTATTTGTTCCACAACATCATGTTGGAAGCAGGCAGCTAGTGAGTAACGTCCATCATTGAACAGGTTTTGCCAGGTATGTACAAAGCTGCACCACGATAGTGGAAAGTAAAGATTATATATGTAATCTTCTCTGGCTGAGTAATGGCCTCAACATTTACCCAGTTGAGGTTCAAGCCATCTTGTGAAATATCCCTTATCATGGATATAAGAACATGCTCTCTTGGTGCCGAGTATGCTTGAAACATAAGGATTAGAAGTGGAGCACATACTCAGGGTATAGCATTTCTGAGGGTTGAGAGCTTTCTCTGTGCATGATCATCTGCACATAAACTACAGGTTTCAGATTGTCACATACATACATATATGCACAGATGCATGCATGCATGCTTATAAACGTACATAAATGCACGTGCATACATTTTTTGACAATTGCCTCTTTCATCAAATATTGAAACAGATCATACATATAAATGGGCATAAATTTAATACATGTGTCTCTGTCATGATCCCTTATGTAAAATTAATTATATGGCTTCTGTTTTGTTTGTGGATTCAGGAGGCTAGACAACAATAATTTTACAAGCGTTCCATCAAGCTTGATGCAGCTGCCCACTTTGACATCATTGTGAGTACTTGCTTATCTTCAGTACGCGAGTTTCAAACAATGTACCCTTCTAAATGTTGAAGGGAACTTTCATGCAGCGACTTAAAAGTTTTAAGGATCCAATGTCCTGTTTTCTCTTTTATGAAGCACTTAAATACCGTTGCAATGTTGAATGTGGAGAAGTGTTGAGCATCAGGACATTTATGTAGGCCATACTTCAACATCAACATTTTGAAAATCTTTCTGCTATAAGCTGTAAGTTGGCTGGTTTTTATAGAGAGAGAAATGCCATGTTAAGTGACCTTTGAGGCCAAAAGGTTACAAAGTGGTGAATCTGATACAATGTCTGAGCTAGAAATACTGGAAGAAGAAACTAAGATAAGAAATGAGTAGAGTAAGTAGAGTACTGATATGTGGTAGAGGTGTGGGTAGACTAGACACTCCAGTCGATACAAAGATACAAGATCCTGAGAATGGGCTGATGCTAATCTCTTGAGGTATGGTCCTCCATCTCAGAGGGAATCTAGCATCAGTCAGTGCAGAATCTTCTCAATATCCTTCATAGTCAGCGTTCTTGCAGGGACCTGTGCATGGCATGCCAAGATGGTCCATATCTTCCTCCATAATCGCCATATATTCTGGTATACCCTCCTTGATAGTCATTGATGTCTGGATCTCTCTAAGTCTGTCGGGTGGTCCATCAAAATATCTCTAGTATGGATGGTATTGAAGATCTGCTGTCTACTCATAGTGACTGGCTGGAAATAATCAGTGGTTTGCTGTAACTTTGCCTTTCTGATCTCCTAAGAAGTTGATATCTATGCCTTAGGCAAACTTTGCCCCCAAAAAAAACTTCTTACCTCTTCTCTAACCTTGTTTGTACATGCCTTGAACGAGGGATAAAAGGAAAAATCCTATCACTTCCCACTCCTCCATACATGTATTGGACAGTGAGGAAAAAAAAAAAAAAAAAAAGATAATCATTGAATATAATTAAAAAAAAACTATCTGTCTTCGTTGTATCAAGGTGTATGGGTAGTCAGATTGGGGTTGTCGGCAGCTCCGGATGCAAAGATGAGGTCCATTCCTCCAAACTCAGCATCTAGTTAAAGATTCAGCACAAGGGAAGAATGGTACAATCAAATGGAGCATAGTTGAGGACTCAACTTCTCCAATCTTCAAGATGATCTATTCTCAAGAACTCAAGGAATGCTTCAAGATACCAATTTAATCGGAAAAAGGAGAATCTATAAAGGAAGTCTTCGAGAGAGAAGGAACAAACAAATATATGTACACTCATCTACACATGCATGCACACATAGAGAGAATGGAAGCAAGCAAAGAGCTACCTAAGTGAGCCTCAAGTGGCCATGTGTCAAAGGAGAGCACTTCAAGGCTGCAACAACTTAAGATTGGTGTGAAATAAGCAAGGCCTCCTTTTCATCTTCTCTTTTCTTATTCTCTTCTTGTGGTGGGGGTTTTGATGGTGGCACTTATTGTTTCTACGCTACACTAGGCTTGTGTTGCATCACAAAAGGTTCTTTTTCTCTCCTTCTTCATTGGTTCAATTCATTCATGCCTCTCTTTGTATGATGTATCATCCTTTATTTTATCTTAGACTAGTCTATTTTTGTTCTCCATAATTACTATGTACACGATATTTTTGTCTTATTCTCTTCTTGTGGTGGGGGTTTTGATGGTGGCACTTATTGTTTCTACGCTACACTAGGCTTGTGTTGCATCACAAAAGGTTCTTTTTCTCTTCTTCTTCATTGGTTCAATTCATTCATGCCTCTCTTTGTATGATGTATCATCCTTTATTTTATCTTAGACTAGTCTATTTTTGTTCTCCATAATTACTATGTACACGATGAAACTGCGCTACATGCCTTAATCACGTTTGACATGCTTCTTACTTGTCCTCTTATCAGCCTTTGCTCTTGTACGTGTCTGAGGGAGGCTGTTACACGATTTAATCAAATTTACAAGCTTTTTATTTCAATCGAAAAGCATACTTTTGCTCTCCCACCCTTAACTTCAACAACTTCTTTCAAGCCTTCTTTCAAGCCTTCTTTCAAACAATAGGGTTTACTTAGAGAATTGATATCAAGTGGCAGACTATCATACAAACCTTTAATAGCACCTGAATAGCCTTCTTTCAAACAATGGGGTTTACCTAGAGATCAAGTGATATGCACCCAAGTAGACCATGTCAGTCTGTAAGAAATAGTAGTACAACAGAATAGTCCAATAGACAGAGTTGAGAAAAAAACAGACAAAGAGAGATGCAGATAGAAAGATAGAGAACTCAAATTCTCAAATTGCCAAAAGCATTGCAACTACAAAGATGGTGCTGTCCACTTGCACACTCCCAATATGAATAATAGATGGTGATCTAGACAGGCTCTAGATGAAGGGCTTACTAGTGCACAATGCTATGTAGAGCTACACATGGGCTATGCTTATATAGCTTTTACAATAGGAGTAAATGTAGTCGGGAGAGACAAAATAGCCAGCAAAATATATAATCGGACAATATCTCCACGATAAGGTGTTCTATTGTCTCGGGCTTATGGTGGGGGGGGAGGGGGGATAGGCCCTCCAGACCCCACAAAAGGGGGCAAGCCCCCCCTTTGCACTCCCTCTATTGAGGTTTTGTGGGAAAATTAGGCAGCACCTTTATTTTCACCTTGAATGGCAACACAATGGTCCGGAAGTTTATGCCCTACCTAACCTAATGGCTAGACTCACAAAGATCATCCATTATCATCAATAGTCAACATAGGTCTCATCTAATTTGGAAGTTAGGGTTCCACAAATGTTTGGGTTGTCTCAATCGCTTCTACTTGTAATGGGCGCCTTACAACTTGAGCACCATGGATCATTGTGGTCACTTGAGGGTGGAGTATTGAATATGTATAACAGTTTCTTGCACCAAAAGAAAAGAAACCCCCACCCTTAACTTCAACAATTTCTTTCAAGCCTTCTTTCAAACAATGAAGTCTACTTAGAGATCAAGTGATATGCGCCAGGTGACCATATACAAACCTTTTATAGCATTCATAACTGGGCCAGATTTACTAGATATAACCCCTTGGTAGAGAGTTATACAGTGATGTGGCTCCTTAGCAATGGCTAGAGACATATCCCTTGCAACATTCGACGTGTCTTAGCCATGCATCTATAAGGCACACATGCCACCAATGCTTTGGTAATATTATAACAGACTATGATTGTCTGATCAGTGTTTTATGCCAAGCATTCAAATGATAGTCTAGGAGGCCTCTCTGATAAGATGGTTTTCTATATTTAATCCAGTTTCATTGAGGATAATCTCCACTTTTTATTGGATTCTTGATTTGAAGGAATCTCTAGATGATTCAAGGAAAGTTTTTTTTATTAGAAGACAACACCTTGAATTACAAACAGAAGGAGACTGCTCTGTTGATTTTTGTTAAGGCATGACAGTTGAATGGGCTAACAAGTGACATTAAAACGTTGAATCATGTCAATTGAAGAGTAAGGCTTCAACACTCTCCTCATGTCCAATGGCTTGTATAGCTGGGAAGACTGTCATGTATTGTGTGAAGTTGATTGTATATGCAGTTCATACATGCTGCAGAACGTGTTGCAACAATTCAGAGAAATTGGAGAAAAATATGGGATCCAAGTTTCTTTGGTTTTTTCTTCATCTCCCAATGTAACAAGTTTATAATTCCAAGCATTCATTGGCAATGATCTGTATCACTTAATTCTACATTCCTCATCAGGAAGGAAAAGGATACAAAGCAAGGCGATTCTCAGTGCGGGAAGTCACTGAAAATGGACATGCTGTTCAAGTGTATCCAAACATAGGGTGGTGCAATCATCCGGCTTGTAATTTTTTAGTAGACTAAAATAATGTGGGTTTGTCAAAGAAGATGAGTAGAATACCACATGGCTTGCAGTTGTCTACAAGAATGGGCAAGTTGATGTTCAAGCATATCCAAAGATAGGCATGTAGCTCTTTTGGTGGAACTAAAGGCTGGGTTCAGATGGGGCCAGAGGAACTCATACTCAATATCATGTTATTTCAGGCTGAATAAAATAAATTTCGACATAAAAGAAAGTGTTGATTGTTGGAGTAAAAACTTTAACCTTATTTCAATACTAAAGAAATTCCTGTTTAAAGTGATTTCTAGCTGAGTCAGCCTGAAACATTGCAGGGGTGATGTTTGGGGGGGGGGGGAGGGTTGGGGGCTATTGGAACAGACATTGAAACTTTGTGCACTGAGCTGGAATGGGAAAAGGACAACTGCCTGACAGGGTCCACTATGAACGGATTGACATTTGTTCGTTTGAATTGGATCAGAGTGGTGGCCACCTTGTGCTACTGCACAGTGTGAACCACATCAGTCCAAGATAATGTGGGGTTATTACAAAAGATGAGTGGCATGCTAAATGGTTTGTTAGCTGTCTACAAGAATGGAGATGTAAGTTTCAACCAATCGGCTAGGCCAGGGTTGAACACTCTCCTTCATGTCCAATGGCTTGTATAGGCTTTCAACACTCTCCTTCATGTCCAATGGCTTGTATAGCTGGGAAGACTGTCATGTATTGTGTGAAGTTGATTGTATATGCAGTTCATACATGCTGCAGAACGTGTTGCAACAATCAGAGAAATTGGAGAAAAATATGGGATCCAAGTTTCTTCGGTTTTTTCTTCATCTCCCAATGTAACAAGTTTATAATTCCAAGCATTCATTGGCAATGATCTGTATCACTTAATTCTACATTCCTCATCAGAAGGAAAAGGATACAAGCAAAGGCGATTCTCAATGGGGAAGTCACTGAAAATGGACAATGCTGTTCAAGTGTATCCAAACATAGGGTGGTGCAATCATCCGGCTTGTAATTTTTTTAGTGGAAACTAAAATAATGTGGGTTTGTCAAAGAAGATGAGTAGAATACCACATGGCTTGTAGTTGTCTACAAGAATGGGCAAGTTGATGTTCAAGCATATCCAGAGATAGGCATGTAGCTCTTTTGGTGGAAACTAAAGGCTGGGTTCAGATGGGGCCAGATGAACTCATACTCAATATCATGTTATTTCAGGCTGAATAAAGTAAAATTTCGACATTCCACCACTTTTCTGTTTAGATAGAAGGGTGGAAGAAAGGAAGGCATGAATGCTGCCACTGCTCAAAGTGCACAGGAAAAGAAAGTGTTGATTGTTGGAGTAAAAACTTTAACCTTATTTCAATACTAAAGAAAATTCCTGTTTAAAGTGATTTTCTAGCTGAGTCAGCCCTGAACATTGCAGGGGTGATGTTGGGGGGGGGGGGGGGGGGGGGAGGGTTGGGGCTATTGGAACAGACATTGAAACTTTGTGCAGTGAGCTGGAATGGGAAAAGACAACAACTGCCTGACAGGTTCCACTATGAACGGATTGACATTTGTTCGTTTGAGTTGGATCAGAGTGGTGGCCACCTTGTGCTACTGCACAGTGTGAACCACATCAGTCGAAGATAATGTGGGTTTATTACAAAAGAGAGTGGCATGCTAAATGGTTTGTAGCTGTCTACAAGAATGGAGATGTAAGTTTCAACCAATCGGCTAGGCCAGGGTTGAACACTCTCCTTCATGTCCAATGGCTTGTATAGGCTTTCAACACTCTCCTCATGTCCAATGGCTTGTATAGCTGGGAAGACTGTCAGTATTGTGTGAAGTTGATTGTATATGCAGTTCATACATGCTGCAGAACGTGTTGCAACAATTCAGAGAAATTGGAGAAAAATATGGGATCCAAGTTTCTTCGTTTTTCTTCATCTCCCAATGTAACAAGTTTATAATTCCAAGCATTCATTGGCAATGATCTGTATCACTTAATTCTACATTCCTCATCAGGAAGGAAAAGGATACAAGCAAAGGCGATTCTCAGTGGGGGAAGTCACTGAAAATGGACAATGCTGTTCAAGTGTATCCAAACATAGGGTGGTGCAATCATCCGGCTTGTAATTTTTAGTGGAAACTAAAATAATGTGGGTTTGTCAAAGAAGATGAGTAGAATACCACATGGCTGGTAGTTGTCTACAAGAATGGGCAAGTTGATGTTCAAGCATATCCAGAGATAGGCATGTAGCTCTTTTGGTGGAAACTAAACGCTGGGTTCAGATGGGGCCAGATGAACTCATACTCAATATCATGTTATTTCAGGCTGAATAAAATAAAATTTCGACATTCCACCACTTTTCTGTTCAGATAGAAGGGTGGAAGAAAGGAAGGCATGAATGCTTCCACTGCTCAAAGTGCACAAGAAAAGAAAGTGTTGATTGTTGGAGTAAAAACTTTAACCTTATTTCAATACTAAAGAAAATTCCTGTTTACAGTGATTTTCTAGCTGAGTCAGCCCTGGAAACATTGCAGGGGTGATGTTGGGCGGGGGGGGGGGGGGGGAGGGTTGGGGGCTATTGGAACAGACATTGAAACTTTGTGCAGTGAACTGGAATGGGAAAAGACAACTGCCTGACAGGGTCCACTATGAACGGATTGACATTTGTTCGTTTGAATTGGATCAGAGTGGTGGCCACCTTGTGCTACTCCACAGTGTGAACCACATCAGTCCAAGATAATGTGGGTTTATTACAAAGATGTGGCATGCTAAATGGTTTGTTAGCTGTCTACAAGAATGGAGATGTAAGTTTCAACCAATCGGCTAGGCCAGGGTTGAACACTCTCCTACATGTCCAGTGGCTGGCTCTTTCAACACTCTCCTTCATGTCCAATGGCTTGTATAGCTGGGAAGACTGTCATGTATTGTGTGAAGTTGATTGTATATCAGTTCATACATGCTGCAGAACGTGTTGCAACAATTCAGAGAAATTGGAGAAAAATATGGGATCCAAGTTTCTTCGGTTTTTTCTTCATCTCCCAATGTAACAAGTTTATAATTCCAAAGCATTCATTGGCAATGATCTATATCACTTACTTATACATTCCTCATCAGGAAGGAAAGGATACAAGCAAAGGCGATTCTCAGTGGGGGAAGTCACTGAAAATGGACAATGTTGTTCAAGTGTATCCAAACATAGGGTGGTGCAATCATCCGGCTTGTAATTTTTTAGTGGAAACTAAAATAATGTGGGTTTGTCAAAGAATGAGTAGAACCACATGGCTTGGTAGTTGTCTACAAGATGGGCAAGTTGATGTTCAAGCATATCCAGAGATAGGCATGTAGCTCTTTTGGTGGAAACTAAAGGCTGGGTTCAGATGGGCCAGATGAACTCATACTCAATATCATGTTATTTCAGGCTGAATAAAATAAAATTTCGACATTCCACCACTTTTCTGTTTAGATAGAAGGGTGGAAGAAAGGAAGGCATGAATGCTGCCACTGCTCAAAGTGCACAGGAAAAGAAAGTGTTGATTGTTGGAGTAAAAACTTTAACCTTATTCAATACTAAAGAAAATTCCTGTTTAAAGTGATTTTCTA
>MU264555.1:2500-5000 GCA_020310875.1 Ceratopteris richardii
GTCATGGAGTTCCATGAAGCAACCAACTGTTGTTTTGTCCTCCACTAAAGTAGACTATAGAGGTTTGAGCATTGCAACTCAAGAGACAATATGGTTAAAAGCATTGTATATAGATTTGGGACTTGTAAGTTCCAAACCTCACATATTTGGAGATAATGTAATTCTATGCATCTAGCGGTAAACCCTATTTTCCATGCAAGAACCAAACACATAGAGGTTCATTAACACTTCATCAGAGAGAAGCTAATGGCAAAGGAGATTGACATTTCATTTGCTCCTACTTAACAGCCAGTAGAAGATATGATGACAAAGGCACTTAATGGAATAAAGCTTTGTAGATTCAAGGCTATGGCAGGTATTTAGCCTATCAAAGAATGAAGACTCAAGCATACTTTAGCTTGAGGGGCAGTTGTTGGAACATCATGTTTACACTATGCTTGAGATAATTTTTATCTACATCAAAACTATCCCTTGGATTACCAGAAAAGAATACCCCTTGGAGAGTTCTTTTAGCTATGCTTATTTATTGTATTTTTTTGAGAGATTTTTGATTCTTCATTTACCATTTTAAAAGCCTTGAGCTTTACACATGTAAATGTAGGAATAGAGAGCACAAATCCAACGATATTTTGGTGGTTTATTTGTAATCAATCAAGCAATCAAACTCTAAAAGTAGATCAAACTAGATCTTCACTTTTCATAGATTGTGGGAAAGTGAATTGATTCCCTCCAACAACCATTCACACCTTCATTGGAATTCAAAATCCACTTGTAGAAGTTTTGGAACACTCCTAGAGTATATATAAATACTTCAAATCACTTGTACAATACATGGAGGCAATATACATACACTTGTGACCATCATTGTCTTGCTCCTTCAATTTTTTGAATCATCTTCTTTGCTAACACTAATCTTGCAGAGGCTGCTTCTCTATCTCTAGACCTCCAAATTTGATGAAACATGGCTCATTGAAAAGGTATTAGTGTCTTTTTTATGGTGTAAACTTGCATAGCATTTTTTAGTAGATTGGGAGAAATCTGAGTTTGCTGTCTTGGGGTCAATCTCTACGTATTCTTGAAAAATAGGAGGTACCACCGCTGAGTGCTTGATTCATTCCTATAGCATATTCTTCTTATTCCTTAAAATTCTGTGCATTATATACACTCAAACCTATGTGTATGACTCTAATAAAAGGATCTTTTATCATTGTAATCATGCAGGTCGCTATGGGAATTTAAATGCAATGTCTCTTCCATAGATAGTAAGTTTTTTTGAGCTAGTCGACACGCGAACCTATGTGTTTTGTATCCACTCCTTCTCCTTGCTGCTACAAATTAAATAGTTCATTTCTTTGCACTTATCAGATGCTCATAAGGTTTATTTGAGTCTTCATAAGCTCAAGGGATGGTGTTGTGCCGGTTGGCTAGACCAAACTTCATCGCTTCAAAATGCACTTTTCTACCGACTACAAGCTTTTCCAAGTTCTTTCAATGGTATCAGAGCTAGATCAAGATGGGTGAGGACTTTCCCTCAATGATCTAAAGCTTGATTGAGACAACTATGTGGCTTGACAAATCAGAATGGAGGCCTATTTGCAAGGTAGAAAATCTTTATGGAATTGTAGAAGGTGATGAAGCTATGCCTATTCAAAGATCCAAAGGAGGACCTAAACAAGAGGAGATAGATAAGCTCATACTTTGGTGGGCAAGGATGGTCAAGCAAGGTCATACATACTAAACTCTCTCTTTGACTTTCTATTATCACATATTGGAGGATGCAAGACATCTCAAGAGACTTGGGATGCCCTCGAGACTTTCTTTTTTGCTAGTATGAAAGCAAGAAAGAATCATCTTTGGAACGAGTTCAACCAAATGAAGAAGACACCTAAACAAGCCATCATAGAGTTTGCTACCAAGGTCAAGGAGGTTGTGGATCAGTTAGAATCCATTGGAGTGCTAATTGAAGAAGATACTATCATGAGGAAAATCCTCAACAACATTCAAAGTGATAAGCAATGGCAATCCTTCACGATGGCTTATGATCTCATCATGGATGCGCAGACTCCAAACTTCAACATCTTTCTTGGACAACTCTTCAATCAAAATTCCAACAATAGCATAAAGGAAGGTAGCTCCTATCATGGTAATTCAACTAGTGCTATATATGAAGATAAGAAGGATAAGTAGCGAAAAGGTGAGAAGAAGGAAGAAGATGAAGAAGAGACTTCTCAAGCCAACTATGCAAGCCAAAGCAAGTGGAAAGGGAAGAAGGAAGGACCAAAGCAAGACAAAGCCAAAGGTTATAATGTTCAAACTTTTTCCATCTACGATAAGACCAACCACACCATGCAGAATTGTTAGCTCAATGGGACGACCCAAAAAGGAAGTGGAAGAGGTGGATATGGCAGCAATAGAGGCAGAGGTGGACACAACTTCAACAATAACAATAAAAGCTATAATAGAAGGGACTACAACAATTATTCAGAAGATCAACCACATG
>MU264555.1:10000-24780 GCA_020310875.1 Ceratopteris richardii
CTCCAACAACCATTCACAACTTCATTGGAATTCAAAAACCACTTGTAGAAGTTGTGGAACACTCCAAGAGTCTATATAAATACTTCAAATCACTTGTACAATACATGGATGCAATATACATACACTTGTGACCATCATTGTCTTGCTCCAATTTTTTGCATCATCTTCTTCGCCAACACTAATCTTGCAGAGGCTGCTTCTCTGTCTCTAGATCTCCAAATTTGATGAAACACGGCTCATTGAGAAGGTATTAGTGTCTTGTTTATGGTGTAAACTTGCATAGCATTTTTCAGTAGATTGGGAGAAATCCGAGTTTTGCTGTCTTCGGGTCAATCTCTATGTATTCCTGAAAAATAGGAGGTACCACCGCTGAGTGTTTGATTCATTCCTATAGCATATTCTTGTTATTCCTTAAAATTTTGTGCATTATATACACTCAAACCTATGTGTATGACTCTAATAAAAGGATCTTTTCTCATTGTAATCATGCAAGTCACTATGGGCATTTGAATGCAATGTCTCTTCCATAGATAGTAAGTTTTTTTGAGCTAGTCGACACGCGAACCTATCTGTTTTGTATCCACTTCTTCTCCTTGATGCTCCAATTTAAATAGTTAATTTCTTTGCACTTATCAGATGCTTATAAGGTTTATTTGAGTCTTCATAAGCTCAAGGGATGGTGTTGTGCCGGTTGGCTAGACCAAACTTCATCGCTTCGAAATGCACTTTTCTACCTACTACAAGCTTTTCCAAGTTCTTTCAATGGTATTAGAGCTAGATCAAGATGGGTGAGGACTTTCCCTCAATGATCTGGAAGCTTGATTGACACAACATCATGGCTTGACAAATCCGAATGGAGGCCTATTTTCAAGGTAAAAATCTTTATGGAATTGTAGCAGGTGATGAAGCTATGCCTATTCAAAGATCCAAAGGAGGACCTAAACAAAAGGAGAAAGATAAGCTCACACTTTGGTGGGCAAGGATGGTCAAGCAAGGTCATACATACTAAACTCTATCTCTGACTTTCTATTAGCACATATTAGAGGATGCAAGACATCTCAAGAGACTTGGGATGCCCTCGAGAATTTCCTTTCTGCTAGTATGAAAGAAAGAAAGAATCATCTTTGGAACGAGTTCAACCAAATGAAGAAGACACCTAAACAAGCCATCATAGAGTTTGTTACCAAGGTCAAGGAGGTTGTGGATGAGTTAGAATCCATTGGAGAGCTAATTGAAGAAGAGACTCATGAGGCAAATCCTCAACAACATTGAAAGTGATAAGCAATGGCAATCCTTCACGACGGCTTATGATCTCATCATGGATGTGTAGACTCCAGACTTCAACAACTTTCTTGGACAACTCTTCAATCAAAATTCCAACAATAGCATAAATGAAGGTAGCTCCTATCATGGTAATTCAACTAGTCCTCTATATGAAGATAAGAAGGACAAGTAGCCAAAAGGTAAGAAGAAGGAAGAAGATGAAGAAGAGACTTCTCAAGCCAACTATGCAAGCCAAAGCAAGTGGAAAGGGAAGAAGGAAGGACCAAAGCAAGACAAAGCCAACGGTTATAATGTTCAAACTTTTGCCATCTACGATAAGACCAACCACACCACTCAGAATTGTTAGCTCAATGGAAAGACCCAAAAAGGAAGTGGAAGAGGTGGATATGGCAGCAATAGAGGCAGAGGTGGACACAACTTCAACAATAACAATAGAAGCTAGAATAGAAGGGACTACAACAATTATTTAGAAGATCAACCACATGAGGACTCATTGCTTCTCATGAATCTAAGCCACAAAGAAGGTAAAGAAGATGATGATTTGTTCTACATAGATTCAAGATGTTTGAATCATGTTGCATGAAACATTGCTCTTCTATCTAATTTGGAAAGTCCAAAGCATAAACATGAAGTGCAAACAGGGGATGACACAAAGCACAATGTGGAGAAGATTGATAATCTCAAAGCTTCCAATGGTAGGACAAACATTCTCAGTAAGGTTCTCTATGTACCCACTATCACTAAAAACCTAATAAGTGTAGGCCAAATAAAAGGCTTGCAAGTTAGGTTCAACAAGCATGGAGCTTTTGTGGAAGATCCATGTCAAGGCTTCGACAGGTGAGAAGCATGGTAGGCTCTTTACTTTTGAAGTAGGAGAAACTTGGAACATAGCTCTATTCAGTTTTGGATCTCAAACCATAAGTGAGATTGAAGTGTGGCATAAGGGACTTGCTCATGTGAATGAAAGAACCTTGAAGGATATATGAAGGGATCAAAGTGTTCTTGGACTGCCGAACATATCAAAGCAACACATTATCAACAGGTGTGACGAACCTCAGATTGGAAAGGCACAAAGACAACCATTCAACCACAAAGGCTACATCAACAGCAAGTTATTGGAATAAGTACATACAGATGTATGGGGACCAATTCAAGAACCTTCATTAGTAGGATTAAGGTATTATGCCTCACTTATTGAGGACCATAATAGATGGACTGTTCAATACTTTATCAAAAGTAAGAATGAAGTGTTTTATTGGTTGAAAAAGTATCTAGCACATGGAGAGAATCATACAGGTAGATCACTCAAGAAGCTTAGATCAGGTGGAGGGGGAGAAAACTTCTGCAAAGAGTTTCGTGGGTTCTTGCAGGATAAAGGTATCAAAAGGGAAGTGACTACTAGGTACAGTTCTCAACTGAATGGAATGCGTGATAGGAGAAAGAAGACATTGGTTGCATCAGCGAGAACAATGCTTGAAGAGAAGATGCTACCACATTATCTATGGGTAGAGGCTGTTTCAATTGTTGTGTACCCTATCAATAGACTACAATCAAAATCACTTCAAGGTATGACTCCTTATGAAGCATGGCATGGATAAAAATCTAGTCTTGGACATTGCAAGGTTTTTGGTTTTTTAGATTATGTTCATGTACCATAAAAAATAAGAGGTTAGCTAGATGAAAGGGCAACAAAGCTAGTGTTTATTGCATACGATTCAACTCAGATGGGTTAAACATACTATTATCCTTCGACCAAGCAATTCACTACAAGTAGAGATGTTGTGTTTCAAGAACACAGGTCTTGGTATGATTTAGACAAAAAAAAGGTAACTCTACCATATGATCTTGATTCTAATTCTCATCAATTAGGAAGCAAGCATGATACAGAGGTCCATGATCCAAGAAGTCATAGAGACAATGAACACGATGAAAGGGAAAAGAGTTACAAGCTATGGAAGTCAAGAGGCAAAAAGAAGATGCAAGAGGTTGGAGAATGCTCCAAACAAGTACCTAGAAGATCAGCAAGAGACAAGAAACAACCAGAAAGGTATGGATATGATTCCACATTTAGCATGAAGCATTCAATCTTCTTGGAAAAAAGACTCTATTTCAAAGGAACCCTCAACCTATGAAGAGGCAAAGGAAAAGCCTAATTGGGAAAAAGCCATGAAAGAATAAATAAATGCATTGAAGGAGATGGACACTTTAGATTTGATTCCAATGTCATCAAATCAAAAGGTAATTGGTTGCAAATGGGTATATAAAGTTAAAATGGGTATTGAAGGTATGATTGAAAGTTAAAATGGGTATTGAAAGTTAAATTGGGAAAAAGCCATGAAAGAATAAATAAATGCATTGAAGGAGATGGACACTTTAGATTTGATTCCAATGTCATCAAATCAAAAGGTAATTGGTTGCAAATGGGTATATCAAATTAAGATGGATCTGTTTGCAGGTACAAGGCAAGATTAGTTGCCAAAGGATGCTCACAAATGCATGGTACAGATGAGGAAACATTCTCACGAGTTGCAAAGATGACTACGATCACGACATTGATAAGTTTAGCTACTGCAAGGAATTAAAGACTGATCCAACTTGATGTGAAAAATGCATTCTTAAATGGTTGGATAAGCGAAGAGGTTACATGTCAAAACCACCAGATTTTGAAAACCATAATCATCCATCTTATGTTTGTAGACTTAAGAAAGCATTGTATGGATTGAAACAAGCTCCTAGAGCTTGGAGTTATAGGTTGGTTACATATCTTCAAGATCAAGGCTCCAAACCTAGCAGCTCAAATCCTTATCTATTCATCAAAAGGAATCACGATGAGGTTGTCTATCTATGTGTATATGTAGATGATATTATTGTGATAGTTGATGATCTAAATTGCATTCAAAGGATCAAGAGACACATTCAAGAGGAGTTCAAAACCTGTGACCTAGATGAGCTCATATATTTCCTAGGTATGCACGTGATATACATAGATGAGGGAATGTATTTGATTCAAAGAAGATACATTCAGGATATACTTCTCGAGTTCAAAGTGGAGATTAGTAACCCTTCAGGCACACAAGAGGAGTTCAAAATCAGTGACCTAAATGAGCTCGCATATTTTCTAGGTATGCACGTCATATACACAGATGAGGGAATGTATTTGACTCAAAGAAGATACATTCAGGATATACTTCTCAAGTTCAAAATGGACGCTTGGTAGGTAGCTTGATATATGCTACTCATACAAGGGCAGAAATCTCATATAGTGTGGGAGTGCTTAGTTAATTCATGCACTCATCGAGAAGACCACACATGGATGTGGCGAAGAGAGTACTTAAGTATCTCTAAGGTACAATCCACGAAGGTTTACTCTATCCTTACTCTTCAAATTTGGATATCAAAATCAATGTAGATGGAGATTGGGCAGGATCTAAGGATGATAGAAGAAGTACTTCTGGTTATTTAGCATTTGCACGTTCAAAGCTAGTGTCATGGAGCTCCAAGAAGTAACCAACAGTTGCTTTATCCTGGACTTAAGCAGAGTACAAAGGTTTTACCATAGCAAATCAAGAGGCAATATGGTTAAAAGCATTGTAAACAAATTTGGGACTTGTAAGTTCCAAACCTCACATATTTGGAGATCATGTAAGTTACATGCATCTAGCGGTAAAACCTATTTTCCACTACAAAGGAGATTGACATTTCTTTTGTTCCTATTTAAAAGCATGTAGCAGATATGATGACAGAGGCTCTGGATGGAATAAAGCTTTGTAGATTATGAACTATGGTAGGTATTCAAACTATTCAAAGCATGAATTTTTGGTGGTTGAGTTGTAATCAATCAAGCACTTAGTCACCTAAAAGTAGATCAAACTAGATCTTCACTTTTCCTAGATTGTAGGAAAGTGAATTGATTCCCTCCAACAACCATTCCCACCTTCATTTGAATTCAAAATGCACTTGTAAAAGTTATGGAATTCTCCTAGAGCTATGTCAAGACTTCTAATCACTTGAACACTACATGGAAGCAATATAGATACATTGGTGACCATCATTGTCTTGCTCCTTCACTTTTTTGCATCATCGTCTTCGCCAACAGTAATCTAGCAGAGGCCGTTGCTCTCTCTTCAGAGCTCCAAATCTGATGCAAGATGGCTCATTGGAAATGTACTAGTGTCGAGTTTATGTGGAAAAAGTATCATAGCATTTGGTTCAGTAGAGTTGGAGACATCTTAGTTGTTTGGCCTTGGGTTCAATCTCTACGTATTCCTAAAAAATAGGAGGTACCATTGTTGAGTGTGTGATTCATTCTTATAGCACATTTTGCTTATTCCTTATTCTTTTGTGCATTATATTCACTCAACCCCATGTGTATCACTCCCATAAAAGAACTGTTTCTAATTTTAATTACACTGGTGGCTATGGGCGTTTGAAGTTTATTGTCTCTTCCATAGATAATAAGTTTTTTGAGCTAGTCGACGCGTGAACCTATCAATTTTGTATCGACTCCTTCTCCTTGATACTCCAAAGTACATAGTGCATTTCTTTGCACTTATCACATGCCTATAAGGTCTATTTTACTCTCCATAAGCTCAAGCATTGTTCTTGTGCCGATTGGATGGACCAAACTTCATCGCTTTGAAAAGCACTTTTCTACCTCGTACAACCTTCTCCAAGTTCTTTCATAGCACCTAATAGAAAAGGATCCTTTCATCCCATCTTTCTATAACTTAGGAAGGCTTTGATTTTCTTTTGAAATATTTGTTTGAAAAAACAAACTGAAAGGAAATCTAGATACATTAAAAGAAGGAAATTCGTGTTTGAGAAAAAAAATAATGAATTGTAGGATTTACGGAGTAATTCTTTAAACATGAGGATTTTTCAGCAAAAGTAACAAAACAGATATGATCTTCAAGGAATAAATATTGTCCATATCTTCAGGATTTTTTACATGTAAGTCATAACGCAGCGAGTATCACAGGTGTAAACATGTGACATATCATTATTACGTGGAAAAACAAAACCTGTAATCCAATATTTCCATCAATGACAATCAATTAATTCAAAATGGATATTCTAACATACCCAAGGAACTCAGATAAGGTTTATACACTCATCGAGCTTGGATACTCCAGAAGACGCATTGAACATCCAAGAGGAAGTTTTGGAGATACAATCGCAATGCTTTTGTAGAAGAAGTTCACGTTTTCTTATCATACACTCTTATATTAGCTTCTCGAATTTGAGAAAGATTTTAGGTTTTCGACAACAGTCGTAAGTAAAAAATAAAGAAAAGAAGCCTTAAGAGAAAAGATTTTCATGAAGAAAATTCGACTAGATTCACCTCCTAAGTTTGGGACAACGTGGCTGATGGGTTCCAATGATATTTCAAATTTCATAAATGGTCCTTAAACAGATGCCCTGCATGCATGAGTAACATACCAAGCCACAGTACTCCTTATGTTTTTTAATATTGGCTTTCTTTTAAGTCCGGCTTTTTACTCGAACAGAAACGGGATTGAGTGCACGTTTTAGATGGATTCATTAGCCTAATGAGAAAGAAAACCTTCACCTATACAGGAAAACAATACTTATATTTCATTATTTCCGCGGATTTGATGGGTGCTTCAGAAAAATTAATTCATACTCTTTTTTTGCAAAAGAATGTGTTTTCTTCTGTACTCCGAATAGCTGAAGTCATGGACTAATAGATATTACCAAAGAATCCTTCCTGTTTTCTTGTCGCATAATGTAATATATTTCCACGTTGTGTCCGCCACTCCCTTGCAGTCCCGAGACTCGTGCAATGTAACACGTGAAGTCTCTCGCTTTAACGGAAAAAAAGGTTTGGTACCAAGTAACTGAGGCGACGAAACTCCTTTTGGTTTATTCCTAAGTTCACCGGTGCAATTATGCTGTGCATCTATGAGACAACTAACAATATGGACACCTGCTTTGTGGGATACGGGGGGTCCCGCGGGTGCTATGCCCATTCACTTGTAGAGTTGCACTTTCAAAGTGAAAGTCTGGGGGAGTAGGCTTCGGCTGAACTTCCATTACAAAAAAAAAAAAAAAAAAAAAAAAAAAACAATATGGACCCCTCGGAGGGAGGAGGGACTTTACATATTTCGTAGCATCAAAGATCCACGCTCTCCGTCCTCCTGTGGATGGTTTCCTACTAACGATTAGGACTACTTTTTTATATAATATAGGGGTTATATAATCCACAGGGACAAAAAACATATCACTCTCAAAGAAATTGTCCACCTGATAATGGTTTAATGTCCTTCTCATCAAACCTAACGTTGATGGGGGAGACTCACTTATGATTCCTTTAGAGAAATGCATATAAGGGAAGATCGTATGTCATTACCATATCATCATATACGATATGAGTGTAGAATGAAACATAAGCTCTAGAGGTGACAGAAAAATATCCAATATATGTATTTACAGAAGCATGAGAGAACGGTAGTCATGAAGAGGCTGAAAGTTGTACACGAAGGCAGTGCAAGGAATGTTGAAAGCTTTTTAGTAAGTAGATGGAACCAGCTTGGTTCAGATGGTGTGAATAACAATAGGTACAAGAAAATGCTCAGAACACACGTATAGATAGCATCAGAAATCGTAGATTGGAAACATTAAGATAATTTCCAAGACAGATTATCATTTAGTTTCTGTCATATAGAGCAATGAATCAAAAAAAAAAAAATATTGAGCAAGAAGCGATATTCGAAACACCACAAAAGGGTTTGCATACAATTTAGCCAAATATGAAAATAGTGCGCGTTGTTCAAGAATGAATATGATTGACACGCGAACCTATTTGTTTTGTATCCACTCCTTCTTCTTGATGCTACAAATTAAATACTTCATTTCTTTGCACTTATCAGATGCTCATAAGGTTTATTTGGGTCTTGATCAGCTCAAGGGATGGTGTTGTGCCGGTTGGCTAGAACAAACTTCATCGCTTCAAAATGCACTTTCCTACCTACTACAAGCTTTTCCAAGTTCTTTCAATGGTATGAGAGTTAGATCAAGATGGGTGAGGACTTTCCCTCAATGATCTAGAAGCTTGATTGACACAACTATGTGGCTTGACAAATCAGAATGGAGGCCTATTTGCAAGGTAGAAATCTTTATGGAATTGTAGAAGGTGATGAAGCTATGCCTATTCAAAGATCCAAAGGAGGACCTAAACAAGAGGAGATAGATAAGCTCACACTTTGGTGGCCAAGGATGGTCAAGCAAGGTCATACACACTAAAATCTCTCTATGACTTTCTATTATCACATATTAGAGGATGCAAGACATCTCAAGAGACTTGGGATGCGCTCGAGACTTTCTTTTTTGCTAGTATGAAAGCAAGAAAGAATCATCTTTGGAACGAGTTCAACCAAATGAAGAACACACCTAAACAAGCCATCATAGAGTTTGTTACCAAGGTCAAGGAGGTTGTGGATCAGTAAGAATCCATTGGAGTGATAATTGAAGAAGATACTATCATGAGGCAAATCCTCAACCACATTCAAAGTGATAAGCAATGGCAATCCTTCACGACGGCTTATGATCTCATCATGGATGTGTAGACTCCAGACTTCAACATCTTTCTTGGACAACTCTTCAATCAAAATTCCAACAATAGCATAAAGGAAGGTAGCTCCTATCATGGTAATTCAACTAGTGCTATATATGAAGACAAGAAGGATAAGTAGCAAAAAGGTAAGGAAGAAGATGAAGAAGAGACTTCTCAAGCCAACTACGCAAGCCAAAGCAAGTGGAAAGGAAAGAAGGAAGGACCAAAGCAAGACAAAGCCAAAGGTTATAATGTTCAAACTTTTTCCATCTATGATAAGACCAACCACACCATGCAGAATTATTAGCTCAATGGGAAGACCCAAAAAGGAAGTGGAAGAGGTGGATATGGCAGCAATAGAGGTAGAGGTGGACACAACATCAACAATAACAATAGAAGCTATAATAGAAGGGACTACAACAATTATTTAGAAGATCAACCACATAAAGACTCATTGCTTCTCATGAATCTAAGCCACAAAGAAGGTAAAGAAGATGATGATTTGTTCTACATAGATTCAAGATGTTCAAAACATGTTGTAGGCAACATTACTCTTCTATTTTATTTGGAAAGTCCAAAGCATAGAAATGAAGTGCAAACAGGGGATGACACAAAGCACAATGTGGAGAAGATTGGTAATGTCAAAGCTTCCAATGGCAGGACAAACATTGTCAGTAAGGTTCTCTATGTATCCACTATCACTAAAAACCTAATAAGTGTAGGCCAAATATTTGAAAAAGGCTTGCAAGTAAGGTTCACCCAGCATGGAGCTTTTGTGGAAGATCCATGTCAAGGCTTCAAGAAGATTGCGACAGGTGAGAAGCATGGTAGGCTCTTTACTTTTGAAGTGGGAGAAACGAGGAACATAGCTCTATTCAGTTTTGGGTCTCAAACCATAAGTGAGATTGAAGTGTGGCATAAGGGACTCGCTCATGCGAATGAAAGAACCTTGAACGATATATGAAGGGATCAAAGTGTTCTAGGACTGCCGAACATATCAAAGCAACACATTATCAACAGGTGTGACGAACCTTAGATTGGAAAGGCACAAAGAAAACCATTCAACCACAAAGGCTACATCAACAACAAGTTATTGGACTTAGTACATACAGACGTATGGGGACCAAGTCAAGAACCTTCATTAGTAGGATCAAGGTATTATGCCTCACTTATTGACGACCATAGTAGATGGACTGTTCAACACTTTATCAAAAGTAAGAATGAAGTGTTTATTGCTCCAAAAAGTATCTAGCACATGGGGAGAATCATACAGGTAGATCACTCAAGAAGCTCAAATCAGGTGGAGGGGGAGAATCAGCTCACTCAACTGAATGGAATGCCTTATAGGAGAAAGAAGACATTGGTTGGATCAACGAGAACAATGCTTGAAGAGAAGATGTTGCCACATTATCTATGGGTAGATGCTATTCAATTGTTGTGTACCCTATCAATAGACTACCATCCAAATCACTTCAAGCTATGACTCCTTATGAAGCATGGCATGAAAGAAAATCTAGTCTTGGATATTGCAAGGTTTTTGGTTCTTTAGATTATGTTCATGTACCATCAAAAATAAGAGGTAAGCTAGTGTTTATTGCATATGATTCAACTCAGATGGTTTACACATACTATTGTCCTTCGACCAAGCAATTCCTTACAAGTAGAGATGTTGTGTTTCAAGAACACAGGTCTTGGTATGATTTAGACAAACAAAAGGTAACTCTACCATATGATCTTGATTCTAATTCTCATCACTTAGGAAGCAAGCATGATACACAAGTCCATGATCCAAGAAGTCATAGAGACAATGAACACAATGAAAGGGAAAAGGATTACAAGCTATGGAAGTCAAGAGGCAAAGATAAGACGCAAGAGATTGGAGAATGCTCCAAAAAAGTACATAGAAGATTAGCACGAGACAAGAAACAACCAGAAAGGTATGGATATGATTCCAAATTTAGCATGAAGCATTCAATCTACTTGGAAAAAAGACTCTATTTCAAAGGAACCCTCAACCTATGTAGAGGCAAAGGAAAAGCCTAATTGGGAGAAAGCCATGAAAGAAGAAATAAATGCATTGAAGGAGATGGACACTTTAGATTTGGGTCCAATGTCATCGAATCGAAGGGTAATTGGTTGCAAATGGGTATATAAAGTTAAAAGAAATTTAGATGGATTTGTTTGCAGGTAGAAGGCAAGATTATTTGCCAAAGGATGCTCACAAATGCATGGTACAGACTATGAGGAAACATTCTCACCAGTTGCAAAGATGACTACGATCACGACATTGATAAGTGTAGCTACTGCAAGGAATTGAAGACTGCTCCAACTTGATGTGAAAAATGCATTCTTAAACGGTTCGATAAGCGAAAAGGGATACATGTCAAAACTAGAAGGTTTTGAAACCATAATCATCCATCTTATGTTTGTAGACTTAAGAAAGCATTGTATGGATTGAAACAAGCTCCTAGAGCTTGGACTTATAGGTTGGTTACATATCTTCAAGATCAAGGGTTCAAACCTAGCAGCTCAAATCCTTATCTATTCATCAAAAGGAATCACGATGAGGTTATCTATCTATGTGTATATGTAGATGATATTATTGTGATAGTTGATGATCTAAATTGCATTCAAAGGATGAAGAGACACATGCAAGAGGAGTTCAAAATGAGTGACCTAGATGAGGTCATATATTTCCTAGGTATGCACGTGATATACATAGATGAGGGAATGTATTTGACTCAAAGAAGATACATTCAGGATATACTTCTCAAGTTGAAAATGGAGAATAGTAAACCTTCAAGTACACAAGAGGAGCTCAAAATCAGTGACCTAAATGAGCTCACATATTTCCTAGGTATGCACGTGATATACACAAATGAGGGAATGTATTTGACTCAAAGAAGATACATTTAGGATATACTTCTCAAGTTGAAAATGGAGAACACTAAACCTGCAGGTACACCTTTGGAGATGAATCATAAAGTTAGTGTTTATGAAGGTAAGAAAATTGAAGATATTAAAGAGTGTCAAAGCTTGGTAGGTAGCTTGATATATGCTACTCATACAAGGGCAGAAATCTCATATAGTGTGGGAGTGCTTAGTCAATTCATGCACTCAGCGGGAAGAACACACATGGATGTGGCGAAGAGAGTACTTAAGTATCTCTAAGGTACAATCAACGAAGGTGTACTCTATCCTTACTCTTCAAATTTGGATATCAAAATATATGTAGATGGAGATTGGGCAGGATCTAAGGATGATAGAAGAAGTACTTCTGGTTACTTAGCATTTACAGGTTCAAAGCTCGTGTCATGGACTTCCAAGAAGTAACCAACAGTTGCTTTATCCTCGACTTAAGCAGAGTACAAAGGTTTTACCATAGCAATTCCAGAGGCAATATGGTTAAAAGCATTGTAAACAGATTTGGGACTTGTAAGTTCCAAACCTCACATATTTGGAGATCATGTAAGTTACATGCATCTTGCGGTGAAACCTATTTTCCACTACAAAGGAGATTGACATTTCTTTTGTTCCGATTTCAAAGCATGTAGCAGATATGATGACAAAGGAACTTGATGGAATAAAGCTTTGTAGATTAAAAGCTATGGCAGGTATTCAACCTATTAGATAATGAGGACTCAAGGATAATTTAGCTTGAGGGGGAGTTGTTGGAACATAAAGCTTACACTATGCTTGAGGTGGATTGGATCTACATAAAAAACTATCACTTGGATTACGTCAAAAGAATATCTGCTGGAGAGTTCTTTTACCTATGCTCATGTATTGTATTTTTTTGAGAGATTTTTGATGGCTCATTTATCATTGTGAAATCCTTGAGCTTTACACATGTAAAACTAGAAAAAGAGAGCACAAATCCCATGAATTTTTGGTGGTTGAGTTGTAATCATTCAAGCACTTAGTCACCTAAAAGTAGATCAAATTAGATCTTCACTTTTCCTAGATTGTAGGGAAGTGAATTGATTCCCTCCAACAACCATTGCCACCTTCATTTGAATTCAAATTGCACTTGTAAAAGTTGTGGAACACTCCTAGAGCTATGTAAAGACTTCTAAACACTTGAAAACTACATGGAAGCAATATAGATACACTCTTATATTAGCTTCTCAAATTTGAGAAAGCTTTTAGGTTCTCGACAACAGTCGTAAGTAAAAAATAAAAAAAAGAAGCCTTAAGAAAAGAGATTTTCATGACGAAAATTCGACTAGATTCACCCCCTAAGTTTGGGACAACGTGGCTGATGGGTTCCAATGATATTTCGAATTTCATATATGGTCCTTAAACAGATGCCCTGCATGCATGAATAACATACCATGCCACAGTACTCCTTATGTTTTTGAATATTGGCTTTCTTTTAAGTCCGGCTTTTTACTCGAACAGAAACGGGATTGAGTGCACGTTTTAGATGGATTCATTAGCCTAATGAGAAAGAAAACCTTCACCTATACAGGAAAAAAATACTAATATTTCATTATTTCCGCGGATTTGATGGGTGCTTCAGAAAAATTAATTCATACTCTTTTTTGCAAAAGAATGTGTTTTCTTCTGTACTCCGAATAGCTGAAGTCATGGACTAATAGATATTACCAAAGAATCTTTCCTGTTTTCTTGTCGCATAATGTAATATATTTCCACGTTGTGTCCGCCACCCCCTTGCAGTCCCGAGACTCGTGCAATGTAACACGTGAAGTCTCTCGCTTTAACGGAAAAAAAGGTTTGGTACCAAGTAACTGAGGCGACGAAACTCCTTTTGGTGTATTCCTAAGTTCACCGGTGCGATTATGCTGTGCATCTATGAGACAACTAACAATATGGACACCTGTTTTGTGGGAAACAGTGGGATACGGGGGTCCCGCGGGTGCTATGCCCATTCACTTGTACAATTGCACTTTCAAAGTTAAAGTCCAGGGGAGTAGGCTTCGGCTGAACCTCTATTAAAAAAAAAAAACAATATGGATCCCTCAGAGGGAGGAGGGACTTTACATATTTGGTACCATCAAAGATCTACGATCTCCGTCCTCCTCTGGATGGTTTCCTACTAACGATTAGGACTACTTTTTTATATATAGGGGTTATATAATCCACAGGGACGAAAAACATATCACTCTCAAAGAAATTGTCCACCTGATAATGGTTTAATTTCCTTCTCATCAAACCTAACGTTGATGGGGAGACTCACTTATGATTCCTTTAGAGAAATGCATATAAGGGAAGATCGTATGTCATTACCATATCATCATATACGATATGAGTGTAGAATGAAACATAAGCTCTAGAGGTGACAGAAAAATATCCAATATATGTATTTACAGAAGCATGAGAGAACGGTAGTCATGAAGAGGATGAAAGTTGTAGACGAAGGCAGTGCAAGGAATCTTGAAAGCTTTTTAGTAAGTAGATGGAACCAGCTTGGTTCAGATGGTGTGAATAACAATAGGTACAAGAAAATGCTTAGAACACACGTATAGATAGCATCAGAAATCGTAGATTGGAAACATTAAGATAATTTCCAAGACAGATTATCATTTAGTTTCTGTCATATAGAGCAATGAATCAAAAAAAAAAGAAATACTGTGCAAGAAGCAATATTCGAAACACCACAAAAGGGTTTGCATACAATTTAGCCAAATATGAAAACAGTGCGCGCTGTTCAAGAAGGAATATGACTGACACAGTGCGTGTAAACGGTTCAATAATTGCGAAAGACGGTACTCGAATTTGGAGATAGTAGGTGAGGAATCTAAATCTTTTATATAAACGGCGGAACTCAACTCAAAACATCTATTACAGTGATTTTACACCAAGGTTGGGGCGGGGGGGGGGGGGGGGGGGGGGGGGGGGGGGGGGGGGGGGGGGGGGGGGGGGGGGGGGGGGGGGGGGGGGGGGGGGGGGGGGGGGGGGG
>MU264556.1:0-24747 GCA_020310875.1 Ceratopteris richardii
TACAAAACTATTGATTTCCATCACTAAAACCATTGTAAATACCATTTTCTATTTTGTAGCTCCATTTTGTGCAAGCCGAGGAGTCCTCGAGCTTGAGGAGTATTAGAAGTACCATCGTACAATTTTCATAATTTTTAGACTTCGTTTGAGCCTCAAATAAGCCCTGGAACCTAATTTTTAACTAGGCCGGACACTAGGTCTGGACAGGGCCAAAACTAGTCAAAAAACTATATAAAGAGCTAGAGAGCTCATTTTTGAGGTTAGCTTGTTGTAGATTTCAGCTTTGTAGGAGAGCTCTTGTATAATCGAAGATCTTCCATTGTTCCACTCTTTGCTCTTACCTTGTGCGCGTGTGTGTGTATGTGTGCATGCTTGTGTGCTTTCACTCATGCACTTGTGCCATCACTTGCTCGCGGTCTTCATACCGGTCCTCACGTCTCCACGGATTGACATTTATGAGGTCTATCTCCTCACGTTGGTACTCACCATTGTGCTAGAGTGACACCTAGCCTAGTTGATTGAGGCTCTAGACTGTGGCCACCACCCTCCTCTCATTGGTCCATCACTAATCATCCCTTAATCTAAAGGCCCATGCAAGTTCATTTTTTTCCCCTAATGAGAGACGTGTTCACTTGGAGTATTAACCTTAAAAAAGTTAATGCCGCTACGATTAGAGATAGCTATCCTCTTCCTATCATGGAACATTTATTGGAAAGAGTTATAGGCAAGGAAGTTTACAACTTTCTTGATGTTTCTCAGGCTTCAAGTAGCCATTGCTCCAAGATCAACACAAGATGGATTGAAGTTTATGTCGATAGCATATGTGCACATTCGAATATGAGGCAGACTCATATCCCAGAACTAAGGCAAGTATTTGACAAATGTCGAGAATATCAGGTTTGTCTGAACCCAGAAAAATGCAATTTCATGGTCAGACAAGGCAAAATTCTAGGACATATTGTGTCAAAGAATGGAATCTCTATGGATGAGGAAAAAGTGAAAGAAATTGCAGATCTACCTAGGCCAAATAACGTAAAAAAGTACAGGCATTTATGGGTCATTGCAGTTATTACAGACGATTCATACATGTATGCAATCATAGTCAAGCCTTTGTACTCTCTTTTGACCAAGTTTGAATGGATAGATGAGTGTGAGAAATCATTCAGTGAACTTAAACGACGTTTGTGCTCAGCACCTATATTGAAAACCCCATATTGGAGCAAGCCATTCCATGTACATGTGGATGCATCCAACTATGCCATAGGATGTGTGTTGGCACAACCCACAAATGAAGGTGCAGATGAATTAGAACACGCAAATTGGTTGCAATTAGCACATGTAGGTGCATTAAAGCAACATCATTCAAGACATTGTACATTGCATACTCTGCACAGATTAGGAGTCTATTGGCCTTCTATGGAAGCAGATGTCTACAAGTTGTGTAGAGAATGCCCTGTTTGTTGTAAAACCAGCAGTAGAACATGTTATGTAATATCATGTGTCTCTCACACCAGAATGGAGTGAACTCTTAGTGACGTACTTGAGGACGAAAACATTCCCTCAAGGAATGACCTTAGCACGACAACGCAGTCTAGAGTAGGAAGCTCAAGACTATTGACTTATTGGTGAAAATCTGATACAAATGAGGATGAGACGGATACCTAAGACAATGTGTTCATGAAAGCGATTATTTGAGCATACTAGAGACTCACACCAAGGTGTTGCAGAGGTCATTTTGGCCCTGACAAAATCATAAAAGCCATCCTCTTTGCAGGTTTATGGTGGCCCACTCTTCACATGGATGCACATACCTATGTTAAGAGATGTGATGTGTGCCAGAGAACTCAATTTCCTACTCGCAAAGATTAAATGCCATTGAAACCCATGATGGGAGGACGTGCATTTTTGAAGTGGGAGATAGACTTTGTAGGACCCATTAACCCCCCTGCAAAAGGTACTCATGCTGCATACATTATTGTTGCGACAGATTATCTTACCAAATGGGTAGAGGCAAAGGCCACAAAAAATAATGATGCACACACGACTGCAAAATTCTTATTTGAAAATGTCTTTACAAGATATGGACTGCCAATAGAGTTAGTGAGCAATCGAGGAACTCACTCTCTAAACCAAGTCATTGAATATTTGTTACAGGATTTATGGTGATTCACAAGAAATCTGCACCATATCATCCTTAGGCCAATGGTCAAGTCGAAAGCACTAACAAGATCCTTTGTAACGTACTGACGAAACTCATGAACAACAAACGTTCAGATTGGGACAAATAGTTACATCACGCTGTTTGGGCATATCGAGTGCCCTACAAGACCGTACTCAATGCAACTCCCTTTCATATGGTTTTTGATCAGAATGTTGTGCTTCCTTTGGACTTCTTGATACCGATCCTTAAGGTTGCACAAGAACATGAGTGGACCGGCCATGAATTATCATCAAGAATAATGGACTTGGAACGATTAGGAGAAACCAGGCTGAAAGCAACAGTAGGTATATATGCAAAGAAGCGACAGAAAGCCTATTTCGATGCACATGTGAAAGATAAAGGCTTAAAGAAGGAGATTTAGTCCTAGTGTATATGCTGAAAGAGCACACACGGAAATTAGAAAAGCGAGGTTATGGACCTATGATCATTAACAGACTCTCGACAAGTGGAGCAGTACAACTAGCCACCCTAGAAGGAGACATAATGCCTAATTACATTAGTGGTTGTAGAGTCAAGCTTTATCAAGAACCTCTCAATGAGGATATGCTTAGACGACTCATGTTGGCAAAGAAGCATAAGGACGAAGAAAAAAGAATACGAGCAGAAGCTCAGGCAGAAGCTATAGAATGCATTAAGTGCATGAAGTTAAGAAGACAAGGACTAGGGAGAGAACATTATGACCATCTGGAAACAACATCCAGATACCCCATGGCCATGTGTCAAGAAAAGTCAACCACTCATCCTAGCATAGTGGATAGGAGACCATTTATTACAGTCAGGCTAGAGCACGGCAACCCTTGCCAAGAGCTCAGGGCTTTAATTGACTCAGGTGCTGTGACTAGTGCGATTAGATGGTCCCACTATAAGGACTCAGGAATAGAAATGAAGCCAATTGAGGCATACCTCATAGGGCTATGAGGCATGGAAACCCCTTGCATGGGTGAGGTGGACCTTCCTATCCTCATACACAATGTGAACATGACAGCGAAGCTACTAGTGTGCCATGACGATGAGCTGATAGAACCCCTAATCCTTGGCCAAGATTGGCTATACGATCACTCAGTGGACCTAAATCTTAGACAAGGCTCCTTACATATTGGAACCTTAGATCAACAGTGAGTGATACCGCTTGACTTCCCTAATTGCACACTGCCTAAGGTATGTAACCCTAGACCATATGAAACATAGGCAACGGAGGACAGGAAGATCTTTGGCCACATCCCTCGGCTAAGCGTGCGCATTCCAAAGTCAACCCATGAGAGCTTGGCAATGGATAGTTGCCAGATAAAAGAGTGTCAACAGATTTTTCACTGGTCTTCTAGCAGCACTCAGGTGGGTTACATCAGCAATTAGGTGGACTTCATCAGCAGCCACATGGGCATAACAGCCTGCGGTGCCCATCCTTCCACAGTTACTGTAGACTGGCCTAGATTTTGATACAAAACAAAGCACTTCCTAATGGGTAGGTTTTGCAAGTGTTGGACCTCCCTTCTTTTCCAAATTAGAGTGTCCATCCGACCTCTCAACCCCAACCACAAAGGAGTCAACCACAATGAAGGAACCTAAACGGACGACCCTACCAGACGATGCAACGAAAGCAGCAGTATCAGCACCACAACGCAGGCAACATGAGACAAGTATGGGTGCCGAAAGGACAGAAAGCATTGATAGATTTCAACAACACAGACAACGATAAGAAGAAGTTAAGGCATAAGCACAGTCAGTATTCAACATCTCCTCGACCTTCTTCTACAAGTATGAGCAGCTAACAGATTTGGATCACCAAGAAGTACCTTACGAATCGACCCACACCCACGCAGATTTGGGTACCCAAACATGTATTATAGCTCAACACTCAAGCCATGTAATATATAACCCTGAGAAATTTTTTCACCCTCAATACCATCACATCCAATATCACCTTTTGTCCCTCAGCAGAAACATATCACCCACTCAGCAACCCTTAGGAAATGGATACCGAAACGTATCTAGATGTCCTCTCATGACATATTGTATAACATTACTCCCACTCTGACTAAACACTACCCTTGTAATAATTCACTCACACTCATCAACACTAACCCAACATCACTCGTAATAACAATCTCATCAAGCAATGTATGCACCATCAAAAGCATGTAGGTGTCTAGAGACTTGCATTAGTTTTGCAAAAAATCATTCCATAAACCACCTCACTACACTCGGCTACACGGGTTACACGTCAGTTATGGAAAGGGATTGCGGTCTCATTTTAATGGGATCATGATTAATTTCCATACTAATGTGCTAATCTTTTGTAGCAGATCTTCTCCACACTCGCATCATTCATCATGCAGACAGAAGGACCATTTGAAGCTGGCCCTAGTGTACCTATGGTCAATATTGGAGAATTACTGGTTGAACTGCATCCCATGGCTCAACCACCCAAATTTCTAGGATTCCCAAGACCCATGCCAATTGATGACCCTCCTAGGGGATATACCGAAAAAGTTCATCGTGATTCCCACTAGTTCCAAGGTTTAGCAGGACCTTTGGCAGATGCAGATTTTATTTTTGATGCCAATTTGACTTTTGACAGCAGTAAGTGGGGCAAGTATCAGTTCTTCTCTAGAGAATTTGAAGCACTCCAGAATACAGAAGATTTAAAGCATGTTTGGGCTAGAGCAGGTTTTACAGAATATTTCAGTGATCCACTACCCAAACCAGATTTTATAGATGTTACTACCTAGTGACCACTCTGACCGCCTCCGAGAACAAGGACTTGTCGGGCACTTTCATTCTGCCGTCTTTGGTAAATGACCCCCCATTCAAGAAGTTCTATCTTTCAAAGGATTTGATTCGAGCTGCAATTAAGATGCATGGAACTCACACGCCGACAGAGTGAGAAAGGCTGATTCCAGAGCCGATGAAGCGTGGTGATGTTACCAAATGGGAAGACATTTCGGCCATCCACACCTGAGCTATCTAAGCCATTATGTATATGTATGCAACACTTTGCATTCCCAGCTCAAGATCGTTTTACTATGCCTCACAAGCGTATTTGGTTTGGATTGTATTTGGCATGTATTGGGCCACAAATAGTTGATCTGGAAAGTTGGATTATTGATTAGTTGTACCTAGCACAGCAGAGATGGGAAGGAAAAAGATAATCCATGGATGTTGCGCTCTCACGAGAACTGTGTGTATGTGTTTGGCATACGACTTGCCTATAGAGTGTGCAATGACAAGTGAAGAGTTGAAGGCATTTAAAGGGACAACCAAGAAAGCCATAAAATCTAGCAAGGGACGGACAGGCAAGCGCATGAGAGGAACTATCCCATGCCTACAAGTTCCTGAGTCCCCGTCTCCTCAACCATCTCCAGAATAGTCACCTATGGAACCCCCTGCATCTATACAACCCATTCGCATATGGCTGTCACGACCTGTCATTACAAAAGGTACTACTAGTATCGTTATCTCTCAAGCAACCACCATCCAAGAACCTACCACCACTACAGCAGAAATTCCCACCCCCATTGGTGTGGAAGCGTTTACTTTCCATATACCCAACATGGAAGCTGAACTAATGAACACCACGTTCGGTTTTGAAATGTCGGATGCTTTTTCAAACGAATTTCAATTTTCAGAAGGACAGTTTTTCTCTAAGGAATATGAACGCCCAAGTTACCCTACCACTCCCCTTGATCAACCGCAAGGGCAAGTAGTATCCAGCTCTAAAGAAGAAAGGACAGAAATAGATGATGAAGATGGAGATGATGAAGCCAACCAAGCCACTCATGACTCTCAAGAACACGTATAGACTGACAGATTAGAACAACAAACTGACACCCAAAGTGACACAAGCACGCATGAAGATGAAACATTTGAAGCAACGGCCTACACATTAGCAATCAAGAAGTTATACTGCACCATGGAAGTAGTGTGGGCGCGTAGAAAACTATCGGAAGAAGAAATCCAAGTGCTTGTGGAATAGGAACTCGCCACAGGAGGCCTCGAAGAAGCCTACATTCAAGGTTTTAGAGAATTGGTCAAGTCAATAGGCACTAATGAAGCATTACGATATTTGCAGAGAATGCAACTACCACAATTTGACCCACGCCACCAGGTCAATATATTCATGTATCAACAGATGGCTAGTCATCACAATAGGTCAGGGAAGCACACCTCATTCCTAAAGGATCTTTGGCAGAAGAAATAATCGTCATCGACTCCCCGCCCCACACCTCTACTGTACATACCACTACTGTGCTCGAAGTACCCACCACCCCAATCGCTGTCACCATTGTATCCACTTTCCCATCCCTATTCCCCCTTTGCCTTGCATCAACACCCACACCCTCAACATCTTCACTCACTCCGCCATTAATATTATCACCCACAATCGACACCGCATTTCGTCAAATGTTTGCATGTATGACGCAAGTGCGAGATGAATTCGCATCTCTAGGTACCAGTTATCAGACACTACAACAGACCACGAATGACTTACAGTCGCAGCTCAATTCATTATCAATAGAGAATGCCTCCCTTAACACACGCTACCAAGAGCTATGCCAGGCCTACCACAAACTTGAACTCGAAAGTGAACAAAAGACAAAAGAGGTCATTACCGAGATTGACAATTTGTTAAGGGCCCAAACCATTCTCAATGCGACACTCACTAGAAACATGGGACTACTCAGATGCCACCTTGCAGAAGCTAAATAATAGAACCAATGCTTACAGGAACAGAATAGAGAGAACCTCGAAGCTGCTTTAGATCAACCGGACGAACCCTTGAGTCCTAGTCATTTCAAAGTAGTCCCCTCCGAATCCATGAAGATATTATTGGAAGATCATGTCCGATTACTAGAGGAGTATGAAACTATGCCTGAGGAATACTAGAAGCTCAAAGAGGAACACAAAATTTAACAATTACGAGCACCTGTACAGTAAGTACCACCAGCTCCTGTGGCCACATCTCTTGAGATCATCGAGGAACTCAACACTTTACGGGCCCAGGTATTAACTCTTTAAACACAGATAGCAGCATACGAAGCACCCCCTAGGCCAGACTCTCCACCGAAACTACCAGCGGAGGAAGAAACAATGACTATCCCGGTGGAAGATACTTTTGAAGAAGCTTAGGAACCCCAACCCATCCTAGACGGACGTGTCATGGTCGAAGGCCAGACCACTTTTGAAACTCCCTATCCCCGTGTGGATGAAGACTGTAGAAGAGCTTGGCAAGACCCACTTAGCACGTGTGGAAGCTCAATTACACGCAATGGCCATGATAGAGGAACGTATACTACAATCCCCTTATTTCGCTCACTTGGCCCCTCACAGGTATACATCTGGGCACGAGCTACAATACAAACCATATTTTATGTTAATGGCAGAATACCAATTGGCCATCAAAAAAGAGACAGGCAAGAAACCCTCCCATGCAACTCAGTTTGAGCCTGAAGACTTGCCGACGGATGCGCAGAGAGGAGAAATATATCAACCCACTTGGTGCCAGGACTTATTACAAGAATATCCCGAAATGATGAGCACATGGGTCAAGGCACCACTCCATTTGAAGTATAACCCATGTTGGGGGCCAATGCCACATCGCCACTCCTGGAAGGCCTTTGCAATTAAAGTATAGAACAACAAGCAGTGCCAAGACTAGCTCAATAATCCGTACTTCACTCCACCCTATGGACCACCCACGGTAGGCTATATGATGGCAATGATTCACACTGGCTCCCTAGCTTATGACGAATGGATGCTATAGCAGCACATATGACTGTCAAAATGTTTGACATGATGCAAATCGTATTCAAAGTCTTTCGTCACATCAAGGCACCACACATGAACACCCCGGGATTTGAGCATGGCAATCAAGATTTAGCATACGATATGTGCATGACACCATTGCTCCGGGTGTTTTATGCATGGCACTGTCGCATCAAATATTTATTGGCGTGCTATAAAATGACCTTCAAAGAAATGTTCACTACCAATTTTTGGGAGTATCACTTAAAGGTGTTCATCAGCAGGCCCAACCATCTACTCCAATTATTTGCCTGTGAACAACTAGTGTACTCCACACACTATAAACTCCCACCACCAGAGGAACCTCAACCCATAGATTGGGAAAAACTCGAAGTAGATCTTGCAAGAGGTATCCGCATTTCACAGCACACCCTCACTCAGGACATCCTACAAAATTATATGTGACAGACCCCGCAACAAGGTTCTGTCGAGGACGACAGAAGTGAGAGGGAGGGGGGGTGTTGGCAGTAGCCAGAGGCACAGACGTCGAGGAAGTATGTGAAGACAAAGCACAACAAAGTAGTGGGGAGCCAGACGAATTATTTTTCAGACAAATATGTTTTAAAAATACTTAATAAATACTTTTCAAAAACTCCCAACAGTGATTTTTATCACTCTTGTACCATATGTAACATAGAATAACCACTTTTGTAACTCGTAGCTCCATTTTGTGCAAGCCAAGGAGTCCTCAAGCTTGAGGAGCTTAGGTAGAATGAGCCTACCAATTTTGGTTATTTTTTGACATCGTTTAGACCTTCAAATAACACCTAGAACCTATTTTTTAACTATGCCGATCACTAGATGTGAAACCAGTTAAACTAGTCTAGAATATATAAAAGAGGTAGAGAGCTCATTTTTCAGGTTAGCTAGTGTAGACTTGTATGAGCTAGAGTGAGCTTGAGCTTGTAATTGAGATCTTGAGTAATAGAGTCTATTTTCCTACCTTCCATTGTGTCTTGATTGTCTCTTCATTGTGTGTGTGTATGTGTGTGCATCTCTATGCTTCTCACCTTCACTCTCACTACATTTCACATTTAGGATCTTCATATCACTCCTATCTCTTCCATGGATTGACATTAAGGAGGCGGAGCTTCTTAACGTGGTACTTACCATTGTGCTAGAGCAATAGGTGGGGTGTGTCCATGGGTTACTAATCTTCAAGATAGGTTTGGGGGATGAGGACTTGAATTATGGAACACGGGTGCTTGTTGGCAAATGTAGCAAGGGTCATAGGGTTCGGGTGGTCTCTTCATAAAAAATGAGAAGGCATGGACCACACCAACAGATCCAAGGAACCCTATAAGAAGAGGATCAAATGTCTCGCGTGTTATCTCGAGCCCATGAGATCAGTTTGAAGGAGATTCATCGCAAAGGGAGAGCTTATCTCATAGCTCATTCACCTCTTACACATTGAGCAATGTATGATTGCCAATGACATTGTATTTGTATATGATTTAATACATATATGATCATTACATTCTCATTTGACTTTTCTATTATAACTCCATGAAAGCAATGATCTTCTCAGAGCTTGTTCTTAGTGCATGATTGATCATTTGTTATGATTTAAAGCATGCTAGATCCAGCATAGTGTCTAGTACATGTTTACAAAGTTTCATTAGCATTGCTTCTCTAGATCGCGAGACATTAACACATCTTTGGTCTGTTGACTGTTGAACCCCGAAATTGTCAGGATGGCCTTATGATTTTCTAAACATATTTCTCTATGTGTATTCCATCATTTTTTATGAAATCACTCGTTATTGATGGCTTACTAAGCTAATTAGAGTTTCCCAAAAGGAATTAAGCCAATTGATGATGTGCTTAAAGAACTATTTAAAACATTGATCAGGTGTAGGAACAAAAATAGCAAGTTTCTTGATCTTGAATCAACTTCTACCTATCTGTTTTGATCCATTGATTAATGGATCATGTTCCAAGCGACATATATGATTATTTATGATCATTAGCTAACCAAAGAGGCCCATTACACTCTCCAAATATCATTCTTAGCAAGTGTGAAGCAGGATCAAGCAACATCACTTCATCTCTTGAAGAGTATCCACCATCTCCTCCAATAGTGGTATCAGAGCAAGAATAAGCAAGATGGGAGATGCATTCCCATCCTTCATTGACAAATTGGACAGAAACAAGTGCTTAGCATGGTCACTAAGGGTGCAAGTCTACCTTTAAGGGAGAAGTCAATATGGATACATCTGTTGGAGTTAGACGTCTGCGGAAGCACGCGAACACCACAAGGAAGAGGAAGAAGCTTGGAGCACAACACACAAGACTGAATGTATTACTAGAGAATGTACAAAGATAAGTAGCCCATTAGGGCAATAGGCGTATATACAAGCCGGGGGAAAAAAAACCTCCTAAAGAGGGAAAAAAGTGCCCCGGCGGTCCTAGAGTGTTCACACACATCACTACCTAAATATATCAACAAATCCCCCTGGGAGTGATGCGGTGAACAAGGAGCTGGCACTCATGTATAAGGAAGTGCCGAGCTATGTGGAAATCACTCCACAAAAGGAAGTAAGCCCAAAGCTTTGCGGAAAGCTTCAAACTTCTCCCTAGGCAGAGCCTTCGTGAAAAGGTCTGCAATGTTCTCCTGCGTGGGCACATATGCCAAGCTGATCTCCCCAGCAGAGAACCTCTCCCTGACATAGTGATAATGCACCTCAATGTGCTTAGTGCGAGCATGGAACACAGGGTTCCTCGAAACTGCCAATGCGCTCTGACTGTCAGTGAAGATGGTGGTGGCAGAAGACTGGCCAACACCCAAATCAGCCATAAGGCGTCTGAGCCACACACACTCAACAGTCGCTGTGAAAGCTGCCCTATACTCAGCCTCACAACTGGAAGTGGCCACAATAGGCTCCTTCTTGCTCAACCAAGATATACATGAGCTACCAAGCATGAAGCAAAAACCACTGGTGGACACACGAGTGTCATAGCAACCAGCCCAATCTGAGTCAGAAAAAGCATGCAAATCTGGCGGTAGTGATCCCCCCTTGGGATAAAACAACCCAAGTAGCCGAGTACCACTCAAGTAGCGAAAGATGCGCTTAACCGCTTTCCAATGTGTGACTCCTGGGCAATGCATAAACCTGCTCATCTGTGAGACAGCAAACTGAATATCTGGCCGAGTAATGCATAAGTAAATCAAGCATCCAACAGCCTCCTGATAGAGAACAGCATCAAATGCATCTCCAGCATCATGAAGACTCAATCGTAAACCTGTCTCCATAGGAGTGGCAATAGGCTTACAGTCTTCAAGGCCAAAACGCTGCAATAATGTGTCAATATATTTCGTTTGACACAAAGCCATTCCACCATCAACTTGCATAAACTGAATGCCCAAATAGTGATGCAAATGCCCCAAATCAGACATCTCAAATGAGGCATGCAAATCAGCCTTGAAATCAGCAATATGCTCCTCAAGAGGACCAGTGAGCAGCATGTCGTCTACATAGACAACAATGATCAAAAGCACATCATTAGCACGCTTAACATATAAGGTGCTTTCAGTTGGACTGTTCTCAAAACCATGTGCAATCAGATAGGCATGTATTTTCTCATACCAAGCACGTGGTGCTTGCTTTAAACCATATAACGCCTTCTTTAACCTGCACACCTGGTTTTCATGCCCTTTCTGCACAAAGCCACGGGGCTGAAAAACATACACTTCTTCATGCAAGTCACCATTCAGAAATGCTGTTTTAATGTCCAACTGATGTACATTCCAACCATGATGGGCTGCAAGTGCACAAATGCTCCGAACAGTAGTCATACGGCATGTAGGTGCAAAGGTCTCATCAAAATCAATGCCTCTTTCCTGCGCATAACCCTTTGCAACAAGCCTAGCCTTATACCTGTCAACTGTACCATCAGGTTTACGCTTCAGCTTGTATACCCACTTAGTGCCAATGGCCTTCTTGCCAGGAGGCAAGTCACATAAAGACCATGTACCATTCTTCATTATAGCATCATATTGAGATTGCATAGCAGCCATCCAATTTTCTGAATTTTGTGCTTCATCAAAAGAAACAGGCTCATTCTCATCACAGAGACTAGATGCAGCCATAGCATAGCAATCTGATGCAAAGGAGGTACTATGAGAGCCTGAACGAGTACGATATGACAAAGGTGCATCTAATTTGCTGTCACGCAAAGTCTGCACCAGCCATTTTGGCATAGTTTTTGCCTGTTCAATATCAGCTCTCTCATCAACAAGTGCATCATGTAAATCTGCATCAGAAATGGCATGATCTGCATCATCATATGAAACCTGCAAAGGCTGAGAAGTTGCCTCATTAGGACCAGCGCTAGCCTGTCCACCTGTAAAAAGAGGCATCAAAGTATCATACATGTCTTTGGAGCTAACAGATGTCTCCTTAGTACATGAAAGCAATGGCTGAATAGCATCTTCCACAAAGACAACATCACGGCTAACCAGAATGCGTTTAGTCTGTGGATGATACAGACGATAGCCTTTACTTTCAGAACTGTACCCAACAAAAATACATTTTACTGCCTTATCATCCAATTTTCTGCGATGTTGTTCAGGCACTAATGCATATGCCAAACAACCAAAAACACGCAGATGAGCAACAGATGGCTTGCGGTCATGCCAAGCCTCATATGGAGTGATAGACTGCAACGCTTTCGTGGGACACCTGTTCAGTACATATGCTGCACACATGACAGCCTCAAGCCAGAAACTATGTGGTAAAGCCTGACTTTTGACCATGCACCTCGCCATCTCCATGAGTGACCTATTCTTTCGTTCAGCAACTCCATTCAGTTGAGGTGTATACGGCACTGTACACTGGTGTTTTATCCCACGTTCAGCCAGAAATGCATTAAAATCTGAAGACATATATTCCCCCCCTCGATCAGAACGGAGTGTGCCCATTTTACATGCTGACAGATTTTCAGCCAAAACCAAAAACTGTTTGAAGCACATGAACACTTTGGACTTTGCTTTGAGTGGATATACCCATGCATGCCTGGAAAAATCATCAATGAAAGTCACGAAGTAAAGGTAATTTCCAAAAGAGGGTGTTTGCATAGGACCACAGACATCACTATGTACAAGCTGCAATTTCTGCATAGCCCGAACTGAACCATCTTTTGGAAAGGAAGAACGCTGCATTTTGCCCAAAATACAGCCTTCACAAACATGTTTTCCAGGTGCCTCAAGTTTGGGCAAAGAGGACACCATTTCAGATTTCTGCAGGCATAACAAACTAGCAAAATTCAGATGACCAAAGCGTGCATGCCAAAGCTTTGCATCTGACATAGCCTGAGAATCATGAACTGCACATGCCGAATCATTCACAGATTTTTCATAGTCTATGAGCTTATATAGCCCACGACATAAAATGCCAGAAGCAATAATCACATCGCCATTTGAGAGATCATGGATTGTACACCTGTCCTCAACGAATTTCACAACCAAGCCAATCTTGGCTAATGCAGAAACTGATAACAGGTTCTTTTTGATCCCTAGCACAAATAAAGCATCTGACAAAGTGAAAGAACTACCATCAGCAGTAGTCAGAATGATCTTACCAACTCCCATAACAGGATAAGAGGAGTTATTGGCGCATGTGACAGTATTCCCTGTAGGAGCAGGCTCGAGTGAAGAGAAGAAACTGCGCTGCGAGGTAATATGTTTGGTTGCCCCACTGTCAAAGTACCAAACATCTGAGTCTACTACAGACATGCACTGATCATGAGAAGATGGGTCAAAACTGCAAACAGTAGTAAACGCCCATTCTTCTTCTTGCACAAGATTTGCAGACTCTGTTTTTGGTGTAGAGGCCTCTGCAACAACCATTCCAGCCTCTTTCTTCTTTGCCTCTTTAGCAGCGAGTTTTGGACAGTTCTTTATAATATGATCATTTCCTTTACAGTACTTGCAGAACAATTTCTGCTTTTCTGATTTCTTCTCATCTTTATCCTGGTTCTTCGATTGTGCAGCATTTGCAGATTTCTGCTTACTAGTAGAAGAGCTCCATTTTCCTTTGCCCTTCTGACTAGCCAGGAAAGCTTGATCTGCAACACGCATAATGGACCTGTTCTGCCTGGACTGATCTTCCTTCAACAGAACAGAGACTAATTCCTCAAATGACAAGGCATTCGGATTGCCTTTCATCATCAATCGAAGAGTAGAGGCAAAACTCTGATATGAATCAGGAAGGCCATTCAGAACGGTCTGCACAAGTGAGCTATCTGGTATAACCTCATCAGCAGAAATCAATTGTTCCTTCAAGTCTTTGATCTTTGTAAGAAAACTGTCAATCGAATCACCTTCATTCATGTGCTCACTCTCCAACTGTTTTCGGAGGTAAGCAACACGAGCCTCATTCCTAGCCTGGTACAAAGTGGTAAGTGTATCCCAAGCATCCTTTGCTGTTCTGCAAGAGCGAATGTGAGGAATAATGGCACGTTTGACAGACAAAGCTATCAATGCATGTGCCTGGGCATCTCTGCCATCCCAACGAATCTGCTCTGCAGTAGGTGCAACAGAAACAGCAGCACGAACAGGAATCTGCGGAATATCATCTTCGGCACCATCTTCATCAGCTCCAACACCTGTATTTGCAGTACCTGTCGTTACAGGTGTAACAGGACGTCTTTCAACACCCTGCACAATGTTCCACAATCCTTTTGCAACCAGTACATGTCGCATCATATAAGCCCATAATGGGTAGTTGGTACCATCCAACTTATCCTCAACAGCCAACATACGAAATACATCACTGCTTTCAGCCATGGCCGGTGACTAAAATACCTTGATGCAGAAAATTGACTGTATCTCAAAAAGTTGAACAGAACTGCCCAGACGAGTTCTGCTAGACCTGTAGCAGACTTCGAGACGCTTAAACTGGCGAACTGAAACTGGTATATACCTTTGGCACAAAAGGACAAAATAGCCTGCACAAGCACTGTGATAGTGCGTTCGGAGGCCGAAACGAGCTCAGATCGCGATTTCGGCACCACACAGCAAAGCTGCTTTGATCTCAAAAACACCCTGAGTATGCTCACCAAATTTTGTGCGAATCTGAGACTGCAAACGGAGGAGTGTCGACGGCGCCCTAGAAGAATCAACGACCTGCTCTGATACCAATTGTTGGAGTTAGACGTCTGCGGAAGCACGCGAACACCACAAGGAAGAGGAAGAAGCTTGGAGCACAACACACAAGACTGAATGTATTACTAGAGAATGTACAAAGATAAGTAGCCCATTAGGGCAATAGGTGTATATACAAGCCGGGGGAAAAAAACCTCCTAAAGAGGGAAAAAAGTGCCCCGGCGGTCCTAGAGTGTTCACACACATCACAACCTAAATATATCAACAACATCTTAGGAGATGAAGAAATGCCAATCTTCAAGAGCAAGCATCAACCTACAAGGGAAGAGCAAGAAAGGTTGACCACATGGTGTCCAAAGGATGCTCCTACCAGGTCTTATCTACTAAACTCAATCTCTAATTTCTTGTTACCACACATTAGGAATTGCAAGACCTCCGAAGAGACTTGGGAAGTACTCTCATCATGTTTCTCATCAAATACAAGAGCTAGGAAGAATCAGTTATGGATGGAGTTTACAACTCTAAAGAAGCAACCTAAGCAAGGAGTGGTTGGTTATGTAACCAAGATGAAAGATGTGGCTGACCAGCTTGCAAGAATTGGAGAGGAAATAGGAGAAGAACACATAGTAAGGTAGATCATTAATGGCATCAAAGCTGATGATAAGTGGGAGTCATTCACCACAGCAATGGACCTCTACATGGATATGCAAATACCTGACATCAACTCTAGAGATAACCAATCTTTTTCCCTTTATACAGATAATAATAAAGCTAAGGATAAAGGTAAAAGCAAGAAGAATGAAGAAGAGGCTAGTACCTCTCAAGCTAATTATGCATGTAGAGTAAGAGGTGCTAGAGGAAGGGGCAGAGGAGGAAAGCGAGATATGGGGGAGACCCTACAAAAATTCACCTTGCAACATTTGTGGTCTTACCAACACACCTAAGAAGAATGCTTCAAAAATACAAGGAATCAAAGGGGAAGAGGTTTCTATAGAGGTAGCTATGGACAATCCAGAGGTAGGTACAACAATGGAGGAGGCAACTACAACCATAACTACAATCCAAGCTACAACAACAACAATTATCAAGGAGGTTTCAAAGGTAGAAGAGACTACAACAACTATACCGAAGATTGAACAAAGACTATCTACTCATCATGAATATGACATCCAAGCAAGGTAAAGATGATGATCATATTTTCTATATTGATTCAAGTTGTTCCAATCATGTGGCTGGAAATGTAGCTTTGTTATCTAATCTTGAAGAACCCAAAGGGAAGCATGAAGTACAGATAGGTGATGATACTAAACACTCAATCAAGCAAATTGGAAATGTCAAAACATCTTATGGTAGCATGAACTTTTTGAGTAAAGTTCTATATGTGCCAACTATAAGCAAAAACCTAATTAGTGTTGGGCAGATTGTTGAGAAAGGCTTATAGGTCAGATTCACTAAGCATGGAGCATATGTGGAAGCCCTGAAAAAGGCTTCAAAAGGATGGCTAAAGGTGAGAAGTCGAGTAGATTATTCACATTTGAGATTGAAGACACAAGGAACATGCCACTATTCAATTATAGAGATCAATCCCTATCTGATTTAGAAATATGGCGCAAAAGGCTAGGACACATAGGAGAAAGGACACTGAAGCAAATATGTAGGGATCAAAGTGTGCTTGGAATTCCCAATGTGACCAAGCAACATATGATATTCAAATGTTGAGCATGCCAATTTGGCAAAGCTCACATGCAACCATTCAACAAGAAGGGTTACATTCATGAAGACTATTTGGAGCTTGTACACACTGATGTGCAGGGTCCTTGCAAAGCTTCATCAATCTCAGGTTCAAGGTACTATGTTTCATTTATCGATGATTACAGTAGATGAAAAATCCTTTACTTCATGAAGCATAAGGATGAGTTATTTACATGTTTCAAAAAGTACTTGGCACTAGTTGAAAACCAAACAGGAAGGAGCTTGAAAAGGATCAGATCTCATGGAAGTGGTGACTATTTTTCACATGAATTTGATTCATTTCTACGTGACATGGGCATAAAGAGGGAAGTAACAACAAGATATACTCCTGAATTGAATGGAGTGGTAGAGACAAGGAAGAGGTTAATTGTTGAAGCTAATAGGTCTATGTTGAATGAGAAGAAGCTACCTAATTACCTATGGGTAGAGGCTGTTTCCACAACCACCTACTTGGTCAATAGGCTCCCATCCAAATCTTTGGATGGTATGACACCCTATGAAGCATGGAATGGCAGGGGACCCTCATTGGACGACTGCAAAATATTTGGGTGCATTGCTTATGCACACATTCCTTCACAAATCAAAGGAAAACTTGATCCTAAAATTGAGAAATGTATATTCATTGGGTATGATCAAAATCAAAAGGGATACAGGCTATAAAATCCCACTAACAAAGGATTTATAGTTAGTAGGGATGTAGTCTTTGATGAAAATAATTCATGGTTTGAAGATGATTGCAGGAAAGTCAAGGTACCATATGATTTGGAAAATGATTTTTCAACCCTCACTCAAGAAGACCAACAATTACCAAAAGATATCAACTCAGAGGATGAAGAGCAGATTGACCTCAAAGCTTGGAAGTCAAGAGGAAAGATCAAACTTAAGAAATTAGAGGACATATCAGAGTCTTCAACTCAAGCACTCATGAGATCTCAAAGGGAGAGTAAAAAACCCATAAAGTATGGCTATGATACATCATTAGTCACTAAGCATTCTATGTATATCACTAAAGACTCTATGACAGAAGAGCCTTCTTCATTTGAAGAGGCTAGGAAGAAGAAAGAATGGAGAGAAGCCATGCAAGAAAAAGTAGAAGCACTCCAAGGAAACCATACTTGGGACCTAATTCCCAAGAAGCCAAACATGAAGGTAATTGGATCCAGGTGGATATATAAAATCAAAAAGAAGTTAGATGTTTCTATAAATAGGTACAAGGCAAGGTTAGTGGCAAAACGATTTGCCCAAACTCATGGAGTGGACTATGAAGAAACCTTTTCACCTATGAAAAAGATGCCAACAATTAGGGCTCTTGTAAGTGTTGCTGCCTCTAAAAATTGGAATCTATATCAGTTAAATGTCAAGAATGCATTCTTAAATGGATGGATATCAGAAGAAGTGTGTATGGCACAAGCTCTAGGTTTTGAAGATTAAGATAAAACAGGTTATGTATGCAAGCTAAGGAAGGCACTCTATGGTCTCAAGCAAGCTCCTAGAGCTTGGAACCATAGGCTTGTTACTTATTTGCAGGAACAAGGCTTTGTGGCTAGCAAGGCAGATTCTTCTTTATTTGTTAAGAAGAATAAATCAAAAATATCTACTTATGTGTCTATGTGGATGACATCATCACTAAAGGGAATGATGCTAGTGGTATCAAGAAGGTTAAGGCTCAACTAATAGAAGAGTTTAAAATGAGTGATCTTGGTTTATTAACCTACTTTCTTGGCTTAGAGCTTGTGTATACAAATTCTAGTATATTTATTACCCAAAGGAAGTATATACATGATATGTTGGTAAAGCTCAATATGGAGAGCACTAAAATTGTAGGTACTCCTATGGAACTCAACCATAACCTAAGTTCTCATGAAGGAGAACTACTTGATGATGTTACAGGTTATCAACAACTTCTGGGAAGTCTCAATTATGCTACTCTAACAAGAGTAGACATTGCTCATGGAGTAAGTACATTGAGTCAGTTTTTGCATGCACCAAGGAAGCCTCATATGGAAGCTACAAAAAGGGTGCTTAAGTATCTAAAGGGTACAATGAATGAAGGGTTGTTCTACCCCTTCACTTCTGACATAGACATAAAGATGTATTCTTATGCATATTGGGATGGCTCCAAGGGTGATAGGAGGAGCACTTCAGGGTACTTATCCTTTTAGGTTCAAAGCTTATATCATGGTCATCTAAGAAGCAACCAACTGTGGCCTTATCTTCCACAGAAGCAGAATATAGAGGTTTGGAAAATGCAACTCAAGAAGTTATGTGGCTTAAGCAAGTATATGCAGATTTGGAGATACACTCTTACACTGCAATAATCTTTGGAGACAACACTAGTTCACTTCATTTGGCTGCTAATCATGTATATGATGCAAGGACTAAGCACATTGAAGTGCACTATCATTATGTAAGGAAGAAATTGCTTAGCAAGGATATTCAATTATCTGATGTATCAACTCATTTACAATGTGCAGATATACTCACAAAATCATTGGATGGAACAAAGATTAATAGATTCAAATCGATGATTGGTTTGCAGCAAATCAAGGAGGAATGAAGACCAAGCATGTTAGACTTGAGGGGGAGTTATTGGTGCAATTAAAACCAAGCCCACATACTTGGTTAATTAGCTCATAATTGATTTATTGACATAACTCATACAAGGCTTCATATGATCAACCTCTTGTAAAAGTCCTTCACATTTACCTTTGTAAAAGTGGTTCACATCCATGTGGAGTTAGGAAGCTCTAAAATAACGACTCATTTGGTTGTTGAATAATTATAGAATCGATCCTATACTTTAGGATTCACTTTTAGGTACATCTTTGAATTTAAATTCAAACTTTGGCTCCAAGTACAACTATAAGAAGAGGATCAAATGTCCCACGTGTTACCTCGAGCCCATGAGATCAGTTTGAAGGAGATTCATTGTGAAGGGAGAGCTTATCTCATAGCTCATTCACCTCTCACACATTGAGCAATGTATGATTGCCAGTGACATTGTATTTGTATATGATTTAATACATATATGATCATTACATTCTCATTTCGCTTCTCTGTTATAACTCCATCAAAATAGTGATCTTCTCCGAGCTTGTTCTCAGTGCATGATTGATCATTTGTCATGATTTAAAGCATGGTAACATACTATCTAGTACATATCTACAAAGTTTCATTAGCATTGCGTATCTGGATTGCGAGATATTAACACATCTTTGCTCACTGGTATGTTGACTGTTGAACCCCAAAATTGTTGGGATGGTCTTATGATTTGCTAAACATCTTTCCTTGTGTGTAATCCATAATTTTTTATGAAGTCACTCATTATTGATAGCTTACTAAGATACTTAGAGTTTCCCAAAAGCAATTAATCCAATTGCTACTGTGCTCAAAGAACTGCTCAAAACATTGACAGGTGTAGGAACAAAAATACCAAGTTTCTTGATCTTGAATCAACTCCTACCTATCTGTTTTGATCCATTGATTAGTGGATCATGTTGCAAGCAACATATATGATTATTTATGATCATTACCTAACTAAAGAGGCCCACTACACTCTCTATCTATCATTCTTTGCAGGTGTGAAGCAAGATCAAGCAACACCAATTCATCGCTTGAAGACTATCCACCATCTCCTCCAACATCTTCATCATCTAGTTGGTACTCTTCTTCTCTATTTTCTATGATCTTAGGTAGCTTGACCTTTTAGATTCTTGCGAGAAAAACTATGTATCCAAAGACTCAAAATCTCAAAGTGTATTAGGTATTTCAAGTCAAAAGAGGGCTCAATGTAATGTGTGAGGTCTCAGTACTCGGAAACAAAAATGTTTTCAATGGTTGATCTTGTCGTGAAAGACGAATGGTAAATGGTAGGATGACTAGCGATGGCCTTGAGGTTAAATGCAAAGGGGTCCATGATGTCTCCATTGGCTGAAGACATGGTATAGTACCTCTCATTCTTTTTGTTTGGTGTGATGTGGAAGCTCTACCTTCCTTGAATATTTGAAATTATTTCCTAGTCAAGGCTCTTTTGACTAGTACATCATAAGCAAAAGACATGTACACTATACTCATGATGGTACAATACCCATTGAGTAACTTTTTTCTCAGCCATCATGTGCTAGTTGCATATATTTGATCAATAATCAAATTTGGGAGGTCAATCTTCAATAAGTCGTTCTATGCAATATAGTTTCATCCAGCGTGTGTGTTTTAGTGGATGTGCCTTGTACTCCTAAACAGATGGCCACGGTTCAAGTCCCACCCAGGGTTGGATGCCTCAGAGTTCCCCAAGATGGGTGCCTCTACCTTACGAGGTCGGCTCTGTGTGTCTTTCCAAATTCATTGTACTCTCAAAAAAAAATATAGAGTAAACCATTTTTTCTTTTGTGCCTGGGAGAATCTATCCTGGATGGAAATGAAAAATGTTGCATACACATTTGTAAAGTGATGGATAGGTTGGGTGTGATGGCTGAAATTTATGAAAGCGGCCAATTCAAGCAATTAGGCTCATCCAAGACTTTTAGATGAGCATATTCACTTGGATCGATCGTCTCTTGGACTTCTCTATTTCATGATTAAATTTTGTGATCCCGTAACTGTTCATATTGTTGTGTGAAAGCCTTCATTTGTTATTTATTAAAGGGATTTATCTCTCAATACTTAGCCAAGTAATAGCTATTTGCTATCATTTAGAAGACACGACCGATTCAAGTGATTAGGCTCATCCGAGAATTTTGGATGAGCCTGTTTGCTTGAATCAATCATCTCTTGGATTTCTCTATTTCATGATTAAATTTTTTGATCCCGTAACTATTCCTCATATTGTTGCGTGAAGATCTTCATTTTCTATTTATTAAAGGGCTTTATCTCTCAATACTTATAAATGATGGCAAGTGATGGTATTTTTATAATGATTATGATTTAGCATCGATTCAAACGATTAGGTCCATCCAAGATTTCTTATTGATCCTACTTGCTTGAATTGGTCATTTTCTTTACTCGTTTCATATAAGTTCATTTTTGTCCCGATGCTCGAATCTTGCTTTCTCATTGTTTCCACAATTATCTATATTGGATGAGGACAATTATCTTGGCAGGTCCAAGGGCACAAGAAAAGCTATAGAGAGTAAAGGGAAAGCAAAATTGGATATAGATTCAGTCATTCACTATCTTCCAAAGTTAAATCTAGATCTATTATGTGTTGTACATTAGCAGTATAGTGAGGACCTTGATTTTGCATTATTCTCTCTGAAGACTCTTTCAAAGTACATGGGCTTTTCCTCACTAACCTTTAATGCATATAGGATTTTGCTTCTTGACAGAATTGCAACATTCAGGATTTTTGGCCATGCCCTAGGGCCCAATGCTTCTAGAGTTGGATATTTCCTTTGTTATTCAAGTTATGCAATGCCGGCTGTTGGGGGATTCTTTGACACGAAGGAGTTTGAGGGTTTGTAGGAGAAAATGGAAGGACCAAAAGAGAAAATACACCTTGGAAGTCTCTGCCTTCGATTGATTACAGTAAGAAAAGTACAATGTTTGAAATACAAGATACACCAATACCTCTGTGCACAATCCGCAGAGTGCCCAATTACAAAATATCCAATATCCCAATGTCCTATTGCTGCCGACCTCCTCTGCAACAAACCTCCACCTGCTTCAAGCTTCTCCTTGTGCACACCTTGCACCAAGCTTCCACAAAGGGGGAGGAGTGAATACCTGCTGTCGGCAAGCGTACACTGCCAAAGGACCTTGAGATATTTGGGGGAACTATAGCTTAGCACTTCTCTGCACCATAATCCTTGGTCACTCTCTATGCACCTTGCACTTCCGCCTCTGCGCGACGTACTCTGGTGTCTCTTGCACTTCCCTCTCTTGCTTCGCTTAGCCTATGCTCTCTTGCTTACTCTAACCTTGGTCCAAGAATGGCTCTTCCTTGATTTGAGTGTGTCGATCACGTACGCTCCTAACTGCAAGTGAATCTTGGTGCTCACTTTGATGTCCCAAGATGGCTCTCACAAGTGGCAGCCAACTACTCACTGTTTTGTCCTGTAGTGACTTTAGTCTAAAACCAAAAATTTTAATGGGGGCCATACTTTCACCTGCGTACACTTTGCCGCTTCACATGCCTTCACATTTCCTTTTAATTCTTCACTTTTGCACATAAGGGGGGGTTCATCTGAACCTTCCAAAACACTTTAAAACACACTTTGAACCTTAGGGAAATTAGAGAAAGTACCTCTGCAACCTGCAACCTATTTTCTCCAATTTACCCTTTGTGGACCATTCATTGTGCACTACCTGTGCACTTTGACACCTGCACTTACGCACTTTGACTTTGCACCTGTTGACTTTGACCTTGACCTTGTTGACTTTGACCTGTTGACTTTGTCTGCAGTTGACTTTGACCAACATGACATTTATGGGCTCAACAGTTGCCCACCACCTAATGGGCTCTCCGTCCCGAAGAGCATACAGACACCATGAAAAGAGTACTGTAGAAGTGGAAGAGGACATCTGAGCAGCAACCAATTCCACCAAAACAGGAGAGAACAAGCCCCAGAGAAGAACCAAAAGTGGGATTTTGGAATGGAAAAGCAAAAAAGGGGGGCATTGGAAGGGGAGAAAGGAAGGGGAAGGGAGGGCTGAGGGTGTGAATATGGATGGGGTAGGGAGGGGAAAGGATGTGGCTGGGCATATTGATAAAGGGCGGGATGGGGAGTAGGAATCAGGGGCCGGGAGGAGGCTAATGTGAACAAACCGGAGGGCTACAGAGGGTACATATGGGAGATTATTAAACATAAGGTAAGACAAGGTGAGAATAGACCATTAGGACAATGTTGTGAAATAAAAACATGTGAGAAAGGTGTTCAAAACATGTGGTTGCAGACCAAAAGTCATACAAAAAGTGGGAATTTGTAAAAAGAAAGTCAAAAACTGAGTTCATAGGGGCCAAAAAACATGAAAATGACTCCATTTTTGTAAAAAACGGCCAACCGAGGCACAATCCAGAGCCAATAGCTTTGATCCATAAAAAAATAAAAAAATAAAAAAAAAAAATAAAGTAAAATAAAATAAAAATAAAAATAAAAATAAAAATAAAAATGATTTTTCTTTTTTTTTTTTTTTTTTTTTTTTTTTTTTTTCGTTTCGTTTTCAACGCTCAGACAGAAAATAAAATAAAGAAGAAAAGAAAATAAAATAAATAAAAGATAAAAATTAATAAAATAAAATAAAATAAAATAAAACAAATAAATAAAAAAATAATAGTGGGCGGGGGGGGGGGGGGGGGGGGGGGGGGGGGGGGGGGGGGGGGGGGGGGGGGGGGGGGGGGGGGGGGGGGGGGGGGGGGGGGGGGGGGGGGGGGGGGGGGGGGGGGGGGGGGGGGGGGGGGGGGGGGGGGGGGGGGGGGGGGGGGGGGGGGGGGGGGGGGGGGGGGGGGGGGGGGGGGGGGGGGGGGGGGGGGGGGGGGGGGGGGGGGGGGGGGGGGGGGGGGGGGGGGGGGGGGGGGGGGGGGGGGGGGGGGGGGGGGGGGGGGGGGGGGGGGGGGGGGGGGGGGGGGGGGGGGGGGGGGGGGGGGGGGGGGGGGGGGGGGGGGGGGGGGGGGGGGGGGGGGGGGGGGGGGGGGGGGGGGCGGGTAGGGGGGGGGGGGGGGGGGGGGGGGGGGGGGGGGGGGGGGGGGGGGGGGGGGGGGGGGGGGGGGGGGGGGGGGGGGGGGGGGGGGGGGGGGGGGGGGGGGGGGGGGGGGGGGGGGGGGGGGGGGGGGGGGGGGGGGGGGGGGGGGGGGGGGGGGGGGGGGGGGGGGGGGGGGGGGGGGGGGGGGGGGGGGGGGGGGGGGGGGGGGGGGGGGGGGGGGGGGGGGGGG
>MU264557.1:0-24721 GCA_020310875.1 Ceratopteris richardii
TCCGTCACGGATGTATTGTTGAGAGTGAGAAGGCTACAGCGTTGACTGAGTTGTAAACGGAACTGAGTTGTTGTAAACGGCTAATACTGAGTTGTTTTCGGCACTAGCTTAAGTCCTAGATTCTGCGCCGGTTCATCCGGTACCTCGAGTCGACGATCTTTACCGGTTCCGGTATATGTGTCGTCGGTGGTCTAAGTCTTACCGATTGTATGATCGAATGACTAGGATCAACACTACAGGAGGCCTGGTTTGCGCAGATGTCTGGGGAAGGATGGAACGCTGAGGACGCAGAGGAGTTGGAAGTTCCGTATAAGGAAGAGGTACTCGATGAACCAACCCCAGCGGCAGGCTGGGTACATCTATTGGAATGCTCTATCCCGCCGCCGACCAAAATGGAATGGAATGGCAGATTTACGTGACAACGAGCGCAGCGAAAACTTTAGTAAACGTCAAGAAAACAGTGTTGTAAACGAAAACCTAACTGTAAACTAAACTACGTTTACAACATGTTTTCTAACGTAGTTTACCGGTTACCGGTATTAGCTTAAACGAAACCCGGTTTTCTATCGCGCCTTAACGTTGAAGCGTTTACCTTATGGGGAGTTTCCCTTAAGTAAACGTAAACGGTATTAGCTTAAACGAAAACCAAACAGCTTAATCCTACCGGACCTTTAAGGTAGTAGCTACTACCTTAACGGTATTAGCAAAACCGTTTACCTAACGTGCTATGCTAATACCTTAACGGTAAACGGTTAGAAAACCGTAAAGCTAAAGATTAAGCGAGTTTACAACACTATAGCAGCGCCGATAGGGGCTAAAGAAAACGCTTACATGTAGGCTTACAGCTAATACCTAAAACCCGAAGGGTTAAGCATTCCCTACATGGTGTAGCTGTAGCTTCACCACATGGTCCTTCTTGACTGGTCTTGTTTTGCGCTAAAGTTTACCATGTAGGCTACAGCTACACATGTTGGTCTTGTTTGCGGTTAATAATACCTTGGGTAATAATACCAAGGGAATCTTCACGGGAATCTTAACCTTGGGAATCTTAATAATACCATGTTGGGCTACATAATACCTTGGGAATCTTAATAATACCATGTTGGGCTACATAATACCTTGGGAATCTTAATACGGGAATCTTAATAATACCAAGGGAATCTTAAGCGAAAACCAGGCTACAGCTACACCATGTAGTAAAGAAGCTTAAGCTAAACCGCTGTAGCAAGACAAGACAAGACAAGACAAGACAAGACCAACACTTCTCAAGAAAACGGTAATAGCTTCGCCCGATAGGTGTTGGTCAAGCTTCTTGACTGAATGGTGTAGCTTCTTGACTGAATGGTTTTGCTTCTTGACTGAATGGTTTTGCTTCTTGACTACATGGTGTAGCTGTAGCTTCACCTTCATGGTCGCTGCGCGCCCTTGACTTTTCTTTCGCTACACCATTACTTTAGCTATTACCTAAAGGGCCGGAGGGAAGACCATGTAGGTCTTGGAATCTTAATATTACCATTCCGTACACCATGAAGTCAAGAAGTAAGCGATTAGCTTTACTTTAGGTATTAGCTACACCATTATGGTGAAGGCTACATAGAAAAACCTAAAGGTGAAGGGCGAACGATGTTGGTCTTGTCTTGTCTTGTTTTGCTTCACTTAAACGATAGGTAAACGTAGTTCGCTCGCTACGCGCCGTAAACGGTTCGTCACTTTAGCCAACCCGGTTTTCTCACCATAAGTCAACGTATTAGCTTAATCGAAAACAACACGTTTTCTAAACGCCCGAAAACCCGGTTAAGCGTTTACAAAACGCTGTAGCCTTTAGGTGTAGCTAATACCATGTAGGGCTACAGCTACACCATTATGGTGAAGCTAAAGAGACCATGAAGGTCAAGCTACAGCTTTGACCGGGTCTTGCGCTTAGTCTTCTTTAGCGCATTCCCTACATGGCTCGCTGTAGCATTCGCTGTAGCCTACATGGTGTAGCTGCGCTCCTTTACTTCATGGTCTTCCCTCCGGTGGGCCTTTTAGGTTTCTTTAGCGCATTCCCTAAATAAACGGGCTAAAGAAAATGTTTCCCTACCTAAAGGTATTAGCTTAAGCCAGCGCTAAAGAAAACGCTTACTTTAGGTATTAGCTTCTACGTTAAGGCGTTTTCGCTTCACTTTAGGTTTTGTAAACGCTTCATCGCCGCTTGTTTACCTTAACGGTTTTCTTTAGCACCCGGTTTTAGCGTAAAACCAATAGGTGCTTAGCTAATACCCATAGCGCGTTAGTTTTCTTTACTTTCTCTTCGCTTAAGCCTAATCGGGCCCTAACGTGCTATGCGTTTACCGTTAAGGTATTAGTGCTATGCTAATACCTTAACGGTAGGTTAGAAAACGTTTACCTAACCGGTCAACGCTCCTAAAGTGAAGCGTTTTCGCTTAAATCGTTTACTTAACGTTTTCTATCTACGTATTAGCGAAAACTAACAGTGAACGTTTACAACACAGTATTAGCTTAAACTTCTTTGGGGCGCAGCGGCTTAAACGTTCAAGCGTTTACAGTAAACGTAAAAGCTAATACTAAAGTAAACGTTTAGAAAACAAACAGTCAACGTAAAAGCTAATACAGTAAACGGTTAGCTAATACCGGGTGAACGGCGAAGCGTTTACGTTTACTTATGGAGGCGGCGTTAGTTGACCGTTAAGGCGCTATGCGAGGTATTAGCTTAATCCTAAAAGGTGAACGGCGAAGCGTTTACGAAAACCTAAACGGTAAAACTATCGCTCCATACGGTAAACGGCAAAGCGTCATGGCTTTCACTTTATTTCATTTTGGCCTTGCCACTCCGCCGGGTTCATCTGTAACGATCCTTACGGTTGGTTCTGGATCGTCCGGTTCTCTGCTTACGGCCTCGGAGATACGTTTCGCTATCCATGAAAGCGTAAATCTTTTTCGAACCTAATGGGAGAGGCAGGATTCGAACCTACGTAGAAAACCTTCAACAGATTTACAGTCTGTCGCTTTTAACCACTCGGCCACTCTCCCCTCGGGTATGGCGTTGCCCTTCATGTTTAGAATAGAATAGAATGGAGCAATGCCGACCGTTCGTACTTCGTTGATTCCATCCATTTCCCCTTAGGGGTGATTGCTTTGCCTGGACTATTTCCTTCGTCGAGGCAAAGGGTGAATCGAACGAAGCCTTCACCTTTCGGAATCGACGAAGAGAGGAAAAGCAGCAGTATTCCCTTATGAAAAGGGGAATACTGGCGTCCCCCTCGCCCGCTGGCCGTACGTGCTCTTAGTTAGAGGGGGGTTGCCTCTAATAGCAGCGTTTTCATGGTATTTTTGGTTTTTCTTTCTTTGACGGGATGGATGAAAGCATGCGTAAAGCCAGGGCTACCTCTAATCAGACTCACTATTCGCTATCGCTTAGGTTGGGGATATGGCTCTACATTTCATTCGCTATCGCTTTAGGTTGGGGATATGGCTCTACATTTCTTTAGGAATAACAGCAGCATACAACAGGTAGTCCGCCGGGAAACTCTTCTTTCTCAGAAAAGAAGCCCGCATTTCAATTTACTCGTATTCATTCATAGCTTTCTAAACCTCCGGAAAAGCTGCTTTCATTGATTGAACTAAGGCGATGGGGGAACAATGTGCCGTTTACTTTAGTTTTCGCTAATACGTTTACAACACGTAAACTATGCATAGCACCTTCTTGCCTTATTCGCAGCTGTTCCCCAATCAATCGTTACGGATTGAGCGCTTCTCGCTGCTAACTCTCCCTCGTTACCATGTCGTACAAACGAGAAGCAAGGCGCGTAAGAGCGTCGGCGAAGCCTCGAAGCGAACGAAGCCGAAGCCATTTGAATCGTACCGTGTCACGCAAGAACCTTAACCCGTAGGTTTCACGGTCTCGAGCTTTCTTCTCAAGCAGCAGAAACAGCCACTAATATGAGTTTTTCTTCATTCAAAGGCCAAAAAAGGGATTTACTTCAAGCGCTATATCCAAAATGTACGAAATTTCGGAGATATGAAAAGGGCAGATGGAAGGGTCATGAACAAAAGGTAAGTTCTGTGTGGAAGGGTCATGAACAAAGGGGTAAGTTCTGTGTCGGAGTTTAGTCATACGTCATTAGAGAAGGTTCTTAAGGTGTCTAATAAGAATATACGAGATTAAACCCCGTGAAAGCCAGCGGCTAAATATGAATTCAAATGAATGCCCTATAAAGCCATTCTTTAAGATAGAACTCTTTCTAAGTTGGTAGCGTGACCTGTTCACAGGTTAAGACGTTGAGTCGCATCTGTGCGCTCATTTCGCATTCATTCGAGGTTGAAATGGCGAAGTGAGCGAACTGAGTTTTCCATGAAGGTGAAAGTCCTTCTCCCTCGAGAACGGGGTAACAGCGTGCCCACGTGCTAGGAGAATGGCATCTAAAGGCATGAAGCTGGGCATGAAAGGGAGTCAGAACCCACCCGGCAAACAAAGAAAGTGGGTTTCAATCTCAAGCAAGGGCGCGAGCGATGACGATATCCACCCCTTTTTTGTCTTCGTTGGGAGACAGGTAAGGTGGGACTGAAATAGTATTGTCTAGATGAGTGCCGAGCTAAGGTGCTGCATCCCCGAAGGCTAAGCCTAAGTTGAACCGAACGGCAGGCAACCACAAATGAACCCGCGCTAAAGAAGCGTCGAAACGGGAAGGCGGGAGAGACCCCAGCGTCCCATGGGACAGAGGCCGAGGGAAAGGGGTTGTCTGCCCTTTCCCGTTCCTCGAGTAGCCTCCGGCGTTGAGCGGAAGCCTTACGGCCCGGTTCAAGGAAGTATGGAATCCCGGAACTGGAGAACCCTGCACACCTCTAAAGTCGCACTCAGAAGAGCCAACCTTTAGGTGAAGCAGGAATGGGATGGGACAATAAGCTACGGGCCCGGTAGTCATTATCGGGACATGCCGAAATGTCCCCGCATTCATTCAATTGAAAGCCCGCAAACAAAGCAACCACCCACTTCAACGTTGAAAAGACGGAAAGGGATTAGTCTTTTATATAGACCTTGCTTGCCCTTTCCCCACGAACGAGTAGCACTCGCTCTGTCACGGCGGATAGACTACCTTCTGATCCGATTTGCTGAATATACATACCATACCGAGTGAAAAGAAAACACGGAAGTGCATAGTGGGAGTGGAAGTATGTATGGCCCGATTCCGCCGTGACCTCTCAGGGCTTCTAGTAGTAGGGATCGGATTCAACGAGACGAGTAACGGCTTTTCCCCGGAAGTGAGATTCCCCAATAGCTACTTTTTTTGCTCGAGATCTCGCACGCTACCAGAGCGCGATCCACATATCTCTCAACTCAACCCAGAATACGTAATCGACGCCGCCTAAAAGCGCTGATCAAGGTGGAATTAGTCACGGTCACGAAACGCTTAATCGTTCACCTAACCGGTCAACTAAGCGAAAAGTTAGCAGCTAAGCTCAACTTGGGTGAATCGCAGCTAAGCCTTTCTGCGGGTGAATCGCAGCTAAGCTCAACTTGGGTGAATCGCAGGCTCAACTTGGGTGAATCGCAGGCTCAACTTGGCTTAGTTTACCGTTTACTTATGGAGCGATAGTTTACGTGTTGTAAACGTATTAGCTTAATCGTTAGGTAAACGTATTAGCCGTTTACAACACGATTAAGCGTTTACGTTTACTTTAGGCGTTATGCGAGCGCACCTATTTATTGGTTTTCGTATTAGCTTAAACGTTTACTGTAAACGCTTAAACGTTTGAGGACCTGATACTTACTTCTCTCATGGTAAGGAGGCAGGCTAAAGCCCCGTAGCTAGAAGCAGTAGTTCGGTTTCTCTAGAAGACCTCTTTCCACACCACAGGCTGTCTTCGGCTTATAGACGCTGATCTCTCCGAAAATTGTCGTCCAAAGTGAATGAATGAAAAAGAGGGCGTTAGTTGACCGTTTACCTAAACGTTTAAGCTAATACGCAACGCGCGCGCCCTTTCGCTTAAACGTGTTGTAAACCGCTGGCAGCCAGCGAAAACCATAAGTAAACGGTATTAGCGAACTACGAAAACCGTTACGGTATTAGCATAGCACGTTTACCTATCGAGCTTAGCTTCGCCCCTTAAGGTATTAGGGGCTAAAGAAAACCATTAAGTAAGCGTAATAGCTTAAACGTGTTGTTTTCGGAAGATAGAGTTAGCAGCGAGCCAGCGTTCTCAGATACGCGGATAGTCCGTCCCCTAGTCGATTCTAGGAGTAGGAGTTATCAAGCTGTGAAAAAACTAGGCAATCAATGGCTCTAGCCAGCCGATAGGGAGCAACAAGAAAGTATAACCCCAACCACCCACGGCGTAGATGTGCTTTGCGTCGGTCGCCTGTGGGTGGACATTAATGACATTATGAGTCAAAGTGAATCAATCGCATCATTCCACGTCGTCCGGGGCATGAGCAGCTAGCTGGAAGAACGGCAGTTTTACTGTATGGGCATCATCACGATCAGAAGAGGGCTTACGGTAGGCTTAGGCTCGCCGCATTCCGCCCTACCTAATGAATGCGGGGAGCCGTCTGACGGGGAACTGTCACGAGCGGTTCTGAATTGGCGGTCAGGGACCGTAAGATTGATCGACCATAACCGAAATAAGGCTCAGGAAAAGTCGTTGCCGTCGCTAAGAAATAGTTCATTTACATGAGTAAGAAACTGACGTATTTCCACTGGTCGCTTCCGTTTCGTATATTAGTTATTTCGTATGTCTTGTATAGTTCTCCGCGAATCAGCATCAAAAGGTTCTTCAATAGGCATAAACAAGTCGTGTCGGCAGCTGGTCTTACAAGTCAATCAAGATGAACCCGAGGCAGGCCGTTAGGTGCGAAGCGTTGCTCAACAAGGGGCGAAGCATCGAAGCGGTTTATTTCCGCCTAAGCCTAAGCCTAAGCCCTCAATGACTAATTACTGTTTTGTTGAAAATATTTACTCTTACTGGACTTTAGATCATTTCGGGTGGCCAGCCAGGCTCGGTCACCCCCAACGCGGAAAGCTGGCTAGGTAACATAATGGCAATGTATTGGACTGCAAATCCTGGAATGACGGTTCGACTCCGTCCCTAGCCTATTCTTTTTCTTTCTTGAAGAATAAGAACCGAAAACTAAACGCCCGAGCTTAAGCAAGACAAGACCAACATCGTTCTCAAGAAAACGGTAATAGCTTGCATAGCACCTTCACCAACATGGTCTCTTTAGCGCAAGACAAGACCATGTTGGTCAAACCTTCTACATGGTCGCTGCGCGCCTTGACTTTACAACATGGTGTAGCTAATACCTATTGGCTAAAGCTACACCATTATGGTGAAGCTAAAGAGACCATGAAGGTCAAGCTACAGCTTTGACCGGGTCTTGCGCGCTTAGTCTTCGCTACAGCGTTTTCTTTAGCCCGTTACAGTAAACGCTTAATCGCATAGCGCGTTTACCAATAGGTGCGATAGAAAACCGTAAAGGAGGGAAGACCATTACCCGGACATTCTGGTCTTGTCTTGCTACAGCGTAAACGCTACGCCCCATACGGTGCTATGCTAATACCGTTGACCGTTTACCGTATAGGTCCTAACGGTGCGATAGAAAACCGTTAAGGCTACAGCGAAAAAAAAACCGTTAAGGCCCGAAGGGGCGAAGCCATGTTAGGTCTTGTTTTGTTTTGCGCGAAAGAAAACTTTAGCGCAAAACCAATAGGTGCTAAAGAAACCCGATAGGGAAACGGCTAAAGCCGGGGTTTGGGGCTAAAGAAAACAAAACCTAAACGGGAAACGCTGTAGCAAGACAAGACAAGACAAGACCAACATGGTCCTTCTTGACTACATGGTGTAGCTTCTTGACTACATGGTGTAGCTTCTTGACTACATGGGCTAAAGAAAACCATGTAGGAGGGAAGACCATTAAGGTGAAGCTACAGCGGTTTAGCTGTAGCAAGACAAGACCATGTTGGTCCTTCTTTACTACATGGTGTAGCTTAATATTACCATAATGGCTCGCTCTTTAGCGCATTCCCTTCATGGTAATATTAAGCAAGACCTTAATGGTAATAGCTTAAGCAAGACCTTAATGGTCTTCCCTCCGGGGGCCCTTTACTTTATGGTCTTCTTTAGCGCAAGACAAGACAAGACAAGACCATGTTGGTCTTCCCTTCTACATGGTCCTTCTTGACTTCATGGTTTTGCTTCTTGACTACATGGCTCTTTAGCTCAAGACCAACATGGTGTAGCTGTAGCAACCCTTCTTTACTACATGGTCTCTTTAGCGCCTACATGGTCAAAGCTCCGGGCCTCAATGGTCTTCCCTCCGGGTGGGCCTTTACTTCATGGTAATATTAACCCTTCGGGACCATGTTGGTCTTCTTTAGCGCCGGGAGTTGACCGCTTCGCCCCTAAAGGTATTAGCTTAACCGTAAGGCTACAGCGTTTTCTTTAGCTTTTCTTTAGCCCCGCATAGCGCCTTAACGGTTTTCTTTAGCTCGATAGGTAAACGAAACTTTAGCCCTAATACCTTTACGGTAATAGCTACGCACCATAGGTTTTTACTGTTTTTTTTTGTTCGTGACAAATATTAGTTAGTTTTAGGAGAGAGAGGGATTCGAACCCTCGATGACATCTCAGTGCCATGCCAGTTTTCAAGACTGGATTCCGCTCGACCATCTCTCCGGGGGGTATCGGGGGACGATACCCTGTGTTCACTCACTGTATTACACCTCTAAAGCAACAATGGCGATGGGCGGAGCCCTTCTCCATATACTAAAACAAAACCATCGATTTCATTCAGTCAAAAGACTGCACCATTTACTACTCTGTTTTTCCATACATATATTTGATACCAAGCCTAACGCTTGCTAAGCAGTATTGCACCATTCATCCATCCCAGGCTTTTTTCTCTGTCAAATCCTAAACGTCGTAAAGGTTGGAAGGTGGAGCCCGTATCCAAAGACTAAAGTTTCTTAACATAGTGATTCTATTCAGTTTCATTCCGACTCATCAGGGGTCCATGTCGTTAAGGTGTGAATACGGCCAATCATCCTACTGAAGAGCCTTTGGCCACCATGTCTTAATTTCGGCATAAGCTCCAGTATATTATACAGCTCCTGGGCTCTAAAAGCGAATGGACGAATGGAGTCGTCAGCCTCCGAAGCCGAATTGAGTATTAGGACCCTTAAAAGCAGTAGCAATGGTTTCGTAGTGATCTCCAGCATTTCAGGTGTCATTGCACCCGCTCCCAAACCCGTCATGAGAGGGAGGGCTAGGTGAAATAAGAAATCGCCCCAACCTTCTGGAAGTTCTAAACCAAAATGTCCCAGACGAAGCTTTTCTTCAAGCTTCTGAAAATCAATTGTTCCGCTGGCTTTCCTGAAATCAAGAATTGTTCTTTCCGCCGGGTGAACTCTAGTAGTTCTAGACACTACAAAGTTTAGTTCCAAGTCATCCATCTCCTTTATGGCAGGTAGATGACTTTTGATCACTTTCAGGGTCGATGATAAGAGCAAATCGGCTTGGGTCATCGTGAAGTTTCTTTAAGTTGATTGTCACGCTAATGAAAACTCATATTAGTGGCTGTTTCTGCTGCTTGAGAAGAAAGCTCGAGACCGTGAAACCTACGCTACGGCACATAATTCGTTTCAGAGGCCCGGAGGGAAGACCATTACCCGGAGGGAAGACCATGTAGGTCTTGTCTTGCTTAAGCTAATACCTAAAGGCCCCGGAGGGAAGACCATTGAGGCCCGGACGGAGGGAAGACCATTACCCGAAGCTTTGACCAGAATGGTCTTGTCTTGCGCTAAAGAGACCATGTAGGTCTTGTCTTGCTACAGCGAAGACCGTAAAGTCAAGAAGGGAAGACCAGGCGCGCAGCGAGACCATGTTGGTCTTGCGCTAAAGAAGACCATTAAGGTGAAGCTTTGACCAGAATGGTCTTGTCTTGTCTTGTTTTACGTTAGTCTTTTGTCAAATCGCTGCTGGCGCTAAAGAAAACCGGCGCTAAAGAAGACCGGTTAGGTCCGAAGGGGCGAAGCCATTAAGGTGAAGGTGCGTAGCAAGCTATTACCAGTTTTCTTGAGAAGTGTTGGTCTTGTCTTGTTTTACGCTAAAGTTTCTCTTTAGAGAAAGTAAAGAAAACGAGCCTATCGTAAAGAAAACCATAAAGGGCAAGGCGCGCAGCGACCATGTAGAAGGTGCTATGCAAGCCATTATGGTCTTGTCTTGCTACAGCGTTTTCTTTAGCACCGTAAAGGGCAAGGAGCTTTGACCATGTTGGTCTTGGAATGCGCTAAAGAAAATGTTTCCGAAACCGTTTCCCTAACAACTTTAGCACCAATAGGACACTTTAGCGCCTTATGGGGCGAAGCTTAGCTCCTAAAAGATTTTACCCGAAGGGAACGTGTATACCTTTAGGTGCTATGCTAATACCGTTTACTTAACGCTACGCGCTTTCCGTTTACAACTCAGTCAACTTTAGCACCCGTTACACTTTAGCGCAAAACCAATAGGCCCGAAAACGTTTACTTATGGGTTCATCGAAGCGAACGCGGTAAACTAACGAAAACCTAAAGGTAAACGCTTAATCGATTAGGGAAACCGGGTAGGGAAAGCGCTATGCGTTCTTTAGCGCTTAGTTTACTTACTTACCGATAAGTTATCAGTTCAAGTAGTTAGCATTCTGTTTGGTTTTCTTCTGACAAAACAACACTGGCGCTAAAGAAAACCTAAAGGGCCGGAGGGAAGACCATGAAGGGAATGCTTAAGCGACCGGTTAGGTCTTGTTTTACGCTCAAGTTTCCTATTGGTTTTGCGCTAAAGAAAACCAAAACCAATAGGCGCTAAAGTGTCCGAAACCGTTTCCCTAAGAAACTAAAGCACCAATAACTTTAGCACTAGGGAAACGGCTAAAGAAAACCTATTGGGTTTGGGCGCTATGCTTAACCATGTAGGCCCGGAGCTTTGACCATGTAGGTCTTGGAATCTACAGCGAATTAGCGCAAGACCCGGTCTTCTTTAGCGGCTAAAGTTGACCGTTAAGGGAATGAATGGTAAACGCTTACTTTTAGGTTTTCGGGTACCGTAAAGGGAATGGTATTAGCTTAACCTAAAGGTTTTCTAAAGTTTCTCTTTAGAGAAAGTAAAGAAAACGCTGTAGCCTAAAAGTTAAGCGAGCTGTAGCAAGACCAACATGGTGTAGCTTCGCCCCAATAGGTATTAGCTTCTACGTTTAGGTTTTGTTTTCTTTAGCCCCAAACGACTTTAGCCGAAACCGTTAACCGTTTCCCTAAGAAACTAAAGCACCAATAACTTTAGCACCTTAAGGCCCCCGGAGGGAAGACCATTACCCGAAGGGAAGACCTGAATGGTCTTGTCTTGCGCTAAAGAGACCATTCAGTCAAGAAGGGAAGACCTGAATGGTCTTGTCTTGTGCTAAAGTGTCCGTTTCCCTAAGAAACTAAAGCACCTTAAGGGAAACGGACACTTTATTAAGGTTTTACGCTAAAGTTTCTCTTTAGAGAAAGCGCTTAGCTAATACCCTTAAAGGGCCGGAGGGAAGACCATTACCCGAAGCTTTGACCATTCTGGTCTTGTCTTGTTTTACGCTAAAGTTTCCCGCTAAAGAAAATGTTTACCTTTAGGGTATTAGCTAAGCTCCAATAGGTGCTAAAGAAAACGCTGTAGCAAGACCAACATGGCACCTTGCTACGCACCTTTACTTTAGGTGTAGCGTTTACCTTTAGGTATAGGTATTAGCTTCACCTAAAAGGTGCTAAAGAAAATGTTTACCTTATGGGGCGAAGCTAAGCTCCTTTAGGTGCTAAAGAAAATGCCGTAAAGGGGCGCGAATAAGCTCCATAAGGCTACAGCGTTTCCGTTTCCCTAAGAAACTAAAGCACCAATAGGGAAACGGAAACGGAAACGGAAACGGAAACTAACGCGCTAAAGAAAACCTAAAGGGCCACCCGGAGGGAAGACCATTACCCGAAGGGAAGACCATTAAGGTGAAGCTACAGCGAATGCGCGCCACCTATTGGTTTTGCTTAAGCTAATACCATTCCCTTTATGGTAATAGCTTCGCCCCTTTAAGGTAATAGCTTAGCTAATACCCTTTAAGGTTAGAAAACGCTTAAGCCATAAGGCTAAAGCTACACCATGTTGGTGAAGGCTTAGCTTCGCCCCTTACTTTAAGGCGTTTTCGCTTTACCGTTAAGGCTAAAGCTAATACCGTAAAGGTTTTACGCGCAGCGTTTTGCGCGTTAGTTTCCCACCTATTGGTTTTGCGCTAAAGAAAACCTATTGGTTTTGCGCTCAAGTTTTCTTTAGCACGTTAGGTATAGTATTAGCTTAAACCTTTAGGTCCTAACAGTAAACGCTTAAACTAAGGTAAACGTAGTTTTTCTGAAAAAACCTATATAGGCCCGAAAACGTTTACTTTAGGTGCGCAGCAAGCTTAATCGCTCCGTTACCGACTTTAGCCGATTCCCTAACCGGTATTAGCATAGCACCAATAGGAGCTAAAGAAAACTGAGTTGTAAACGTATTACGCTTAATCGTTCACCCGGTATTAGCACGTTTAAGCTAATACCATTAAGTAAACGTATTAGCGTAAACGTTTACTGAACGTATTAGCTCTATCTACGTTTACAACACTATAGCAGCTTCTACGTTAAGTAAACGATTAAGCGTTTACCTAAAGGCTAAAGCGTAAACGCTTCTACGTTGACTAACGTATACGCTTAAACGAAAACAACACGTAAACGCGGAGCACGTTGACTAACGTATACGCTTCGCGGAGCAGTTTAGCTTAGCTCCGCGGATCCGCAGTTTAGCAACGCTCCGCTCCGCAGTTTAGCTGCTAAGCCGCTCCTTTTGTCTATTTTCTCGTGCTTATCGCGGTTTAGCTGTAGAGAAAAAACAAAAAAGACAAGTTTGAAGCGCTTAGGCCTTAGGCGGGTGGCCTAAGCAGCTACCTACATATAATGAAATCCACCTTACGGGTTTACCATTAAGAATTATTAACTAACAGCGGTGCGTGGGGAATAAATTTCCAGCATCTCCCACGCCAAAGAACACGCTTCCAAAGAGAAAGCGCGGGTATTCGAGTCTAAATTAGAAAGTTTGGGAATAGTTATGGTACTCTTCTTTCTCAGAAAATGTCGAAACCCGTGAAAGGGGCTAAAGTTTACCCGTAAACGTGCGTTTAGAAAACTTTAGCGCGTTTACGTTTACTTTAGGGTATTAGCTTAGCTCCTAATCGTTTAAGCTATTACGCTTACATGTAGGCTTAAGCTAATACCAGGCCCGAAGGGGCAGGCATTCCAAGACCATGTTGGCTAGCAGCGCTCAAGACCTTGTTGGTGTAGCTGTAGCAACCCTTCTTTACTACATGGTCTCTTTAGCGCCTACATGGTGTAGCTGTAGCTTAACCAACATGGTGTAGCTTAAGCATTCCCTACATGGTGTAGCTGTAGCTTAACCATGTAGGTGTAGCTTAAGCCTTTACTTCATGGTCTTCTTTAGCGCATTCCCAACATGGTCTTCGCTGTAGCCTACATGGTCTTGTTTTGCTTAGTTGACCTATACCAATAGGTATTAGCCCTACCGTTAGGTATTAGCTTCTACGTTTAGGGAATGAAAGAAAACCGTTTACCTAAAGGCCCGAAGGGAAGACCATTATGGTCTTGCTACAGCGTTTCCCGTTTAGGTTTTGTTTTCTTTAGCCGAAACCGTTTCCGTTTCCCTTAAGGTGCTTTAGTGTCCTAAAGGCGCTAAAGTGTGACGGGAAACGGTTTCGGACACGCTGTAGCCTTTAGGACACTTTAGCGCCTGAAAAGCACCTAAAAGTTAAGCTATTACGCTGTAGCGAAAGTTGTCTTTAGCCTACCGTATAGGTTTTCTTTAGCTCGATAGGTTTTCGGTGACCGTAAAGGCCCGAAGGGAAGACCATTATGGTCTTGCTACAGCGACACCATTACTTAAGCGAAAGTTGTCTTTAGCCCGTTGACCGGTATTAGCTTAATCCTACCGGACCTAACGTTTAAGCTAATACCTATGGACCGGTAGGTTTTCGCTTAAACGTTTACGTTTACTGTTAGTATTAGCTAATACCCTTAAAGGCTAGAAAGTTTCCCGTTACGGTATTAGAGCTATGCTAATACCTAAAGTAAACGTAAACTATCGCTCCTTTACGGTATTAGCTTAAACGTTGACCGGGTGAACGTTTACGTTAGTTTTCGCTTAAACGTAGTTTACCGGTTAGGTTTTCGAAAACCCGGTATTAGCATAGCTCGTGCGTTAGTTTACGTGTTGTAAACGTAGCATTTCAATTTACGATCTCGTATTCATTCATAGCTTTCTAAACGTAAAAGCTAATACAGTAAACGTTTAGAAAACAAACAGTAAACGGAAAACTTAACCCGGTCGGGGCGGCTGGGGCGTAGCGTTTACGTTCAGTTTTCGGAAAAGCTGCTTTCATTGATTGAACGCGGATTGTGTGTGAAACTAAAGCAGCAAGAAAAGAACAGCCGGAACAGATTCATTAATAATATGTGGCGGGCCTTCGTTCGGCGGAAGAACTCATATCACGTAGAGCCTATGGTGGGTGGGGGGCATACATACCCCCACCTCGAAGAGATTCAATGAGACCACTCAAATACAACATAGACAACGTGCCATTTCTTTACTCACTAGGAAAAGCGGGGAAAGATAGAAAAAGAGGAAACTAATCGGCGAGGAACTAATGGCTGGCAGCAACAACTTTTCGGGATCCATTGGGTTAGATAGAATCCATCTAGGCGGCGTATCGAAATACATTATTTTCACTAGGCGTATGTAATAAAATAGAGTTAACCTGGTGCGGACACCCGGATGAACCCCCAGAACCGCGAGAGACAGTCGCCCATCATACGGCTCACCCACTCAACTTCTTCGAACGGCGTAAGTTCTGAATCGTAACGGTTCAGAGAACTTCGTAGGCTTGACGAACTTAGAGCGGAGAATAAAGTGCCAAGCGCTCGCTGCGCTTTCTCAGCGAGTTGAGGATTGGTACCTCATTCTCTCGTTTGTCTCTCCCATCCGGCGGGTCTAATGTCTCCTTCTTCTTAATACGCGGAGGGATAGGGGGATACTGGGATACTGTTGGCCCATCTATCCTCCCTGTTTTTTGATCTCCTTCTTTCCCCTGTTTGACAACAAAGATTCGATTCACAAGGATCGAATCTCTGTCTGAACTCTGTCAAACGCATCCAATGGACATGCGGGGGGTTAAGCAGAATGAATACGTAAGGTATAACTCACCAAGGCTTTAAGCTATTTAGGCCCCTTCCCGGATCACTGCTCTGGTGCAGCTTTCTTTCCCCCAAACCCCCGCCCGCAGAGTCAGTCCTCTGCTTCGCTCCTTCGAGACAAGAGGGAAGGAAGGAGGCGGGTACTATGGACCTTCTGCCGTCCATCACCCCGATAAGAGAAGAGCACACACAGTAAATAAATATCGAGAAAGGCACATTTCTATACGATTGATAGAGAAAGAAACAGATACGTATAGATAGATGGATGTCTCTCTATCTATCTACCTCTCTATAGCAATGCCTTAAATGCCCCGCCCCTTCTTCCGAAGACCAGCCGTGCCGGACTGTCGGGAAACATCTGCGCTTCGCTAATCTCTTGGCATGGCACTTCGTCACGTGCTTTTCGGATGGGATGGACTTCGCCGTTATTCCCTAAGGGCTGTATTATCGTATCGAGATGCCGATTTGTTCCCTGTCCCCAGTGATATGGGTAATCTGCTCCGTCCGTCTTTGTCCGGCTTGCGTTGTTCCGATCACCGTAAGGGGGCACTTCGGCAACCGCGCGCTGTAACTGGGAGTCCTACCACACTGATGAGGGGTACTTTGATTTACGGCAACTTAGGTTCATCTCGTGTAGTGATAGCGGCGGACTCGTACAAGGATCTTGGGTAGGTTTCTGCCTAGCGGTACCCCCTCACTTGCCCTTTCGTAGATGCGTTCTCTCCATCTGTCCTGCGACGTTTTGGTAAGCTACGCGTCCGGTGCACGACCCCGACCAAGGCCTGGCCTCCCACACCAACTCTAGGCAACCCCTTCCGGCCGCCCAACGACTGATGACGCTAGTAACTATCCCTATGAAAGCTAATAAGTAAGCCCCACAGCTCAGGGCGGCGAAGAACAAATAAAATTTGCTACGAAAGCCGGCTAACGGGGGTATTCCAGCGTATGAAGACATAGTAACAGACAGGGTAATAGCTGAAATAGGATTAGTTTTGGCTAAAGCGCCTGAATCCGTTATATATTTGACACAGGGTTAACGTAATGCTGAAACTGTAGCAAATGCATTAAGGGTCATTGATATATAAATAGAGATACCAATTAGTAGTGATTAAATTCCTTCTATGGTTCCACGTGAAAACCCAATTGAGAGATAACCTACATGTCCAATAGAACTATAAGCTGAAAGTCTTTTTACTTCTTTTAGGCCATAGCGGCCAGTGCTCCTGGGATCATGAAAGCGATGCTGCGGAAAAAGAAGAGTTGTTACCATGTTAGATCGTGAAAACTGTAGAAAAAAACACGTAACATATTGGCAGGAATAGAGATTTTAGGTGCAATGGGAAAAAATGCTGTAACCAGAGTAGGTAAACCCTCGTATACATCAGGTGCCCACACATATAGGGTCGAAAGTAAATCATTGACCGAGCCATGCAGCAAAGCCGTCGTTCACTCGCTGTTCACCCAGCGAAGAGTTCAGAGAATTCTCGAATGGCCTACTACGGTGCTCCCCGAACCGTACGCGATAGTCGCCCATCATACGGCTCTCTAACCCTACAACACTTGGATTAGATATACCCAAGGTCCGCCGCCTTAGCTTTCGGCCATTCCACACGCTGTCGGATACACCTAGTCACCGCGGGAACGATTTCAGTGGATTTTGGACGGTAGAAGCAGTTCTTAGATAGACCCCTTCCCCTTTTCGTTGTTGCCAGTATCGAGTTGAGGCGCATAGATAGCTAAACCTATGCGCGCAGCGTTTTCTCTGCAGGTGAGGATGGTGTACTACCCTCCCATCCGGTTGGTTGGTTTCCAGAAGAAATTTGTTCAGTTTTAGCCAAAGGCTTCCTTCCTTCGGGGTCTCCAACCCGCGTGCTCCGCTCCCCTTTGTTTGCCTGCCCCTATCCCGAACCGGCGCTTGCCGTGCCGGATGAACCCGTTACCCGGTTGGTTCTCGAGTTCTCTTCTTGCCTGATTGATTCCGTGAGACAAAGGCCGAAGTGGCACGGAATGCTGAGTAGGTACTAAAGGTCCTATGAATTCCAGCCGGCTCACCGCCGTTGGATCTCGCCGATACAGCCTATGGGTTTGGTGTCTCGGGATCTCGTTTCGTTCATTGTATCCAACCAAGTTGGTTGGTTGGTTGGTTGGTTGGGTTGAATAATCGGCCTTCATGCAGCTGTTTCCAGCTCCTCCAATCTAGACCTTGTCGCTGCTTAGGCAGGAAGCATACCAGCGTGTGTTCGCCGTGCTGCTTGTGACACACACGGTAGGCGGGTGGCCAGTTGACTGGAACTTCGATTCGCCATAGGCGGGCTTATCTCATTGACACTATAGAGTTCGCGCGGTGCCCTTCACCTCCTAGCCTCTAACCGCGCTTTTGTAACATGCTATGGTCTCACGCTCTTACGAGGTAGTGATAGGTTCCACGCTCCAGCATAAGGCTTACGGTAGTACTGAGATTGGCCGCAATCTGCCGGTATCCATAGGCCGTCTTACGGCCGCTCGAAAAGAAACTGCAGTGATCTTGAATAAGAAACCTACAGCAATGAATGAGATCCCCATAAAGATACCGCTAGATTGAGCACCAAGCTTTGTGAGTTCATATCCAGTGAAAGTCTTGGCCGATTCTTCGAAGTTAGTGATTCCAGTAGACCCATAGATCATAGAACGAATAGGGCGACAGAAGCTTCCATCCATACTCCACGTATAGACGCGACCCCCCTCGTAACCGTACGTGCGACTTCCACTGCTGCATACGGCTTGCACGGACACTCTTGAATCTATCCCATTACGAGATCCCCACCCATTTCGAAAAGACAAATGGCTTGCTTGCGGTCCGTTAAAGGAGTGGCGGAAAACTCGACTTTTTCTAACTTTCGACGGAACGCGCGGGTTGGCCTTGCCGGGACTTAGTTAGACCAAACCCGTTATTGGCTTGGTTATTCTACGTCTCTATTAGAGACGGGGTCCACCCATTTTGTTGGTTGGCTGAGACTCCGTCCAGTGTTTGGCTTACAGTGGCAGCTGGGGGCTGGGTGTGATTGATCCTCGGATCGCTCGCTAAAGCAGTAAACAGCAAATCGGCCATTCGGTAAAGGTGGTTACGTGATCGGGTTCATCCGAACGAAGGCCTGAGTCGTTTGATAGAGTTGGTCGAGGAGCCCTGCCTGGAGCGATCCGTAAGTGGTGTAGGAAGTGCCTACGAGTGTTCCTAGCCCCTGTGAACATTTCGATGAATGTCTTAAAGAGGGCCTCTCTAACCGGTAAAGTGGGTGTCCACCTATTTCGGCCATTCCTGGCTTGTCTTCGATAACGCCTATCCTGGGAGAAGCCGGGACAAGGGCACTTGAGGGATCCGTCCGGTTTTGGATCCGGGAGAACATGTAGCGCTGGGTTGGGGTTTAGTGAACCAACGAAAGTCGCTCCTCTAGTTGAAGTATTGGGCTTCTTTGCACCCTTCCGTTGCCCTTCTAGGTTACGCCGCCTTCAGGACCCTCCTCCAAGTATATTTATTTCGCTCTACTTTTTCTAATCTTAACTTCACGCCTAGGGCTGGCTCTTTCCGCCATGGAATGAGACCGGGAGACTCGCTATCCCAACCAGGGTTTGTTTGTTTGAGATGCCACACATAGGAGATTAAGGCATAGCGACAAGCTACCTCGCTCGCGGACAGACGGCGAGGTGAGGTGTGTCCGATGAAGAGATGTATATTCATATATCGGTGGTTGGCCAGTCGTACCCGAACAATAATATTCCAGAGGAGAATGCACCTGAAATGGAATATTTTAGGCCGGCTTCCGTGGAAAATTCAGAGTCTCTCTTCAAGGCTGCGATCACATGAAAGCATGAACTTTAAGGCTCGATAGCTAAATACATGGCAATTGAATCACAGGCCAAGACCGTGAAAAGCATACTGCGAGTGGAAGGTAAAATTAATACAATAGATTCAAAAGCATTCAACCTCTCCCGTTTGAAATACTCTAAGCACGTAACAAGAGTACTGGCCGTACTTAATAGTGGCAATATCTCGCGAAAATATGTCGAATTGTCTTTCATACCATTATTATATAGTAGATTAGCAAACGCTATGGGTGCGCCAGCGGCGACCGGTGCGATGGTTATTAGAACCCGATGGGGCAGCGCCCCTTCTCTGGTCAGAACCACACGTGCAAGTTTCCCCGCATGTGGCTCGTTCGTGATGACTTCTGCTGGAGATTCTATTTACGCTGCCGGGCAACCGTGCTGCCTGGGTGGTGCGTTAGTTTACTTTAGTAAACGTATTAGCGAAAACGTATGCGAAATAAAGGTAAACGGTAAACGGTTGGACGAGTTTACTATGGAAGTGTAAACCGCGACTTTGGGTTTGTTATTATAGGACTTATGGTGAGGTCTAACCCCGTAACCACGAAGGAGGGTTACGCTACGATCTTGCTCAGCAAGTAAAGATAGCCATCCACTTGGGGGAAGTCTAGAATGTCTACTGCACTGCTGTGTGTCTAGGGCTTATGCCTAGCCTAGGAGAATCCAATCAATCCGGAGTTGTTTTGTTCGCCGCGGCTAATAGTCTGACTACAAGAGAAGAGTGACCTATTTCCCATCACTGTATAGGCGGGGAGCGCAAGCAAGTTTCATTTCGCGTATATTCTCCATGGCTGGCTCACAGGAGCAGGTATCTTTATTCTGCTTTCCGAAAGCTAAGCATTGTCCGGAAAACCCACGCACGCGGATTGACTACAAGAAAAAGTAGCCTAGCCTGCCCTAAACTCCAGTTGTCTCATATGATATTCGGTCGGGAGGAAACTTCTCCCAAGTCGCTTCACGCTTTTGGCGCCTTTCTTCTGGGTGCCGGGCGGCGGGGAAGGAACCCCGCTTTTGCGTGTCCGTTTACAGCAGAATATCACACTATCATCTACCTCCCTTTCCCCGGGCTGGCTTTTCACAGGGGCATTGTCGTATGTTCGGCTTGGGTTGCCTGGTGTAATTTCCGGAGTACATTACGGTAGGATCTTTTACCCGTACAGGCCAGCAAAGCCTCGACCTCTAAGGCTATGCTCCACTTAGATTGAAGCCACTCCCTATAGAGTTATTCAGGTGATCCCTGGGTTGCGCGTCTGGCAGTTGACTCGCCGTTTGGTACTGCGTACATAGAAACTGTTTTTTACAGTGACTCTTGGAGGGTTGGTCGCACATGAATAATAGCGTTCGGACTCAAGTGCCTCCATTCCACAACTGGGTGGAGTTCCCTTGCTCCTGTTGCGTACGACTAGCCCTGCGGCGAGCAGATAGTCCCCATGCTATGGTGTTCGGCAGCGGTCCGATCCTTGCCGGTTAGGGAGTCTATTCGAGCGATGGCTTTCAACCTCCGCCGCATCCCAGAACGCGCCTTCCTAGGCACATAACACTAGGTGAACCGAGCCAACCCACGTTACATACTAGCAGTAGATAATCATATTGTTTGAAAGTACTAAACAAAACTCCATGGACGAGCAAAAGAATAGTAGCGTTAACAGGAAAGATCTCTGGGAGAAGCGCGAAAGAATCATACTCAAATATTCCGGCTTCGAAAGGCGAAGAAGCCATTAAGAAGACTCCATTTCCTACTCCCCCATCCCCGACGGCAGCAATCTCGTCGACCTGATCCCCAGCAATCTCGTCGACCTGATCCCCAACAATCACGCCCACGACCGGATCCTCAGTCAACTCGTCCGCGACCCCCCGGGCCGTAGAAGAATGAAAGTAAGGCTTTACTACCAAGTGGAAGAAAAAGGCCAGCAGGGCGATTATGAACGCTACGACTGTGTTTGCCACTACTAATAAGAGCTCCACGGACACAGTTTCCATTTTCACGGTTTTCAATGTTCTCGCTCTGTTCCCCATATTCATGGCAGTTCACTTCCCGCTTCGCGCAAAACCTTAAAGGGGCGAACTAAGCGCCTTCCGAAACCGTTTCCGTTTCCCTAAAAGGTGCTAAAGTGTCCCTGGAAACGGACACTTTAGCGTAAAACCTATACGGTAAACTTAAGCGCCTATACGGTAAACTTAAGCGCCTTATGGAGCTAAAGTGAACGGGAAACATTTTCGCGGGAAACTTGAGCGTAAAACCTTAACGGTCAAGCGAAAACGGCGTAAGGTCAACTTTAGCCCGTTAGTTAGGCGCTAAATTCGCTTAAGCCTTAGTTGTTAATCAACCTTGCGTATGTAGCTAAACCTGTCGTTGCTGATTGATCAACGCAGTGTAGTAGTTTTTATGAGACACTACGAACTAACAGGCTTATTAGCCTGCCTGGGGACTCACTAACTCCTTTTCGAAACCCAAATACCATGACCGAACTGTCTCACGACGCGGCGGCGAAAGCGCAAGTCTATGGGGTCGCCGCGTAGCGACTGGCAGCACCGAAACCCACCCGTCGGATGGAAAGGTGTCTTGATGAGTCCTACCCAACTAACCGCAACCTCTGTATTCATCATTGCTTTCGTCGCAGCAGCTCCTCCTGTAGATATTGATGGTATTCGTTTCTGGTTCTTCGTTTTTGCGGGAACAACATTCATTCAGCGCTCTCATCCCTACTTCTGCAGCTATTGATTGGGTTACACTTCTACCCAATCTGGCGTCGATGAATGGTACAATGGTGGTCCTTATGAATTATCGTTTTCACTTCCTACTTGGTGTAGCTTGCTACATGGGTCGTGAATGGGAACTAAGCTTCCGTTTAGGTATGCGTCCTTGGATTGCTGTCGCTTACTCAGCTCCAGTTGCAGCTGCGCCGTCTTCTTGATCTACCCAATTGGGAAAGGGGAAGTGTATCTGACGGTATGCATGCCTCTGCAGGGTCGGTACTTTCATTTCATGATCGTCTTCGCCGCTTAGGCTGAGCACAACATCCTTATGCATCCCTTCCACATGTAGGGTGTAGCTGGCGTAAAGGCGGCTCTCTATTCAGTGCTATGCATGGTTCTTTGGTAACTTATAGTTTGATTAGAGACACTACTGAGAATGAGTCTGCTAATGCTGGTTATAAGTTTGGTCAAGAAGAAGAAAAATAAGAAACTTACAACATCGTAGCTGCGGCGGCTATTTTGGTCGTTTGATCTTCTTCCAGCTAGCTTAACAATTCTCGTTCTCTACACTTATTTTTAGCTGCCTGGCCCGACCCAAAGAGCACGAAAAGCGCAGTGCCAGCCGCCTACTTCCTGCCACCTCCTAAAGAGCAAAGCTGACGACTAAGATCGGCTTGGTTTTCCTCACTCACAGAAGGTTGCATAAAGTCAAGTACAGAGAAAAGGCGCGCTGCGTGCGAAGCGTTGCTCAAGGGTGAATCGAATAGCAGAGTTAGCAGCTAAGCGAAGCGTTGCTTGCGGGCAAGCTTTGCTGTACTGGGACTGAGGAGAAAGAGAGAGAAAGCAGCTCCTCTTCCTTCCTCTTTTCATCCATTCATCTCTGATGCTTATTCCTTAATTCATTTTCTTCTTGACTTGAAAGGGTTCTTCCTTCATAGACTATCTCGCTGTACCGAGAGATGAGCACCCCATAGGGACAGAGCTTCAAAGAGCTAGCTGGCTGCTGGCGGCGGTCCCCCCTTTTTTGTTTGTTTGATACGTGTTCAATCAAACAAAAAGTTCCATAAAAAACATAAGAAAAAGAACGCCGCTTCGATTTGCCTTTTCGATCTCGCCGCAAAGGCGGAGGAATCCAAGGAATAGAACTATAGGTTGTTGCTTTCACTCTTGGTCTTGGTTCACGAAGCTCCTCCATTCTTTCCAGCATGCATTCGACGCTTAAACGTTTAAGCGAAAACAAACAGTCAACGTATTAGCGAAAACTGAGTTGTAAACGGAACTGAGTTGTAAACGAAACTGGTAAACCCACCCCGTTTACCTAACGTAAACGCTTCTACGTTGACTAGCGTAAACGCTTAAACGAAAACAACACGTAGAAGCTTGCTTCGCTCCTCAATTTTCTTTCATAAGATTATACCCTGCTCGCTCGCTTGGTGATTAGCACCTCATTTTGTTTGAAAAGGGAGGAATCCTTCCTTCCTACTGGGCTTTAGCTTTAGCCACAGCCGCCATCTGAGGAAAAGAGACAGGGTCGAAGAGAAACTTTGCTAGTTTCGAGGCTAGTAGAATAAATCCTCCAATGTATGTAGGTAGCACAGAATTCCCCTTCCATTGTCATTGGTTCAATGGGGCTTTTTTTGTTTGCTTGCCGTTCTTTGCCTTAATCTTTCTTGCCACTCTGTCGTCTGTCTGGAAGTCCTAAAAATTGGTGAACTTTGGTAGATGGTATTCCCCGTTCGTTGCCAGGTTGCGTTGCAAGAAGTCACTGTCATACTCCGCTTACCCCCCGGATTGCGGGTATGTGCAGTACTGTGGCCATTACTCTTTTTTCCCAATAGGCTAGTTCAGTCAGCAAATCACTGAATTTTAAGGGGCATGGTGCCTTTGTTCCGGGATAAAGGGGATTTATTGACCAACCTACTTTGTCGAGGCTAGGGGAACCGGCGAAACACTCTCTCAACTAAGCATTCCAGTAGAGCAAGAATTGCGCTTATACGCTTGATTGATTTGAAACAGCAGAATGCTTCGCTGCTAATTACGTTTCTAACAAAGAAACTAAGCTTCGACCCGCCGCCCGCTCTTAAGCTCTTAATTGAGAGAAAGAAACTTTTCACTCTTAACGACGCCTAAGCCTCATTTGTTTAGTTCGTGCTTAAGCTCTTCTAGGAGTCTTGAGCGAAGTTCACTAGCTAGCTAGCTCTTCTAGGAGTATTGAGCGAAGTTCACGTTCTTTCTTGAGCTCTTCTTTGAGAGACTTGCTTGCTTGCTTGCTCCGTTCGGCCTAACTCATATGGGGACTACGGGACGGTAAACTCTTCGCTTCGCGCTTTCCGTTTACAACTCAGTCTACTTTAGCTCCATATGGGAAACTTTCGCGTAAAACAAGACAAGACAAGACCAAGGCTTCGCCCCTTACCAACATGGTCAAATCGGGCCTTTTAGGTGTAGCGTTTACCGTAAAGGCTAAAGCTAATACCTATTGGTTTTACGCGGTTTTAGCTTAAGCATTCCCAACATGGTCTTCCCTCCGCTTTATGGTCTTCGCTTAAGCCCTACATGGTCTCTTTAGCGCAAGACAAGACCATGTTGGTCTTCCCTTCTACATGGTCCTCCCTTTTAGGTTTTCTTTAGCGTAAAACACGGTATTAGCTTAAGCCTTCATCGCTCTTACGCGCTTTCCCTTAACGAGCGTTTACGAAAAACCTAAAGTAAACGGGCTAAAGAAAACAAGACAAGACCAACACTTCTCAAGAAAACTTCATGAATGGTAATAGCTTGCATAGCAACCTCCGCTTTATGGTCTTCTTTAGCGCATTCCCAACATGGTCTTCGCTGTAGATTCGCCTTCACCTTTAGGTGTAGCTTCGCCCCAACATGGT
>MU264558.1:0-24718 GCA_020310875.1 Ceratopteris richardii
TCTAACTTATCCCAAACTTTTTTAGGATGTAGATGATGTGTCAAGTATTGCTTTAACCTCAAGATGGTCATCTGAGATAAGATCTAACTACACTAGGTTGATCATCCATGGTTGATTAGAACCACTCTTGTATTTTGTGAAGCCCTTCTAGTAAAGGGTTTAGTATAGGGCTTTTGTATATAGAGTACTTTACTAGAAGCCCTATAATAAACCTTGTACCAAGCAAGTCTTACCATTCACAATAGAAGGTAACTTGTTACACTTGAGTAACCTCAATACTTATAAATAAAGAGCAAGTCAACAAGATTTCTCAAATTACTAGATGCTTTTTTCAAAGTCAAATTAGGATTTTTCATACCAAAGTATGCTCACATGAAATTAGGGTTTTCCATACCAAAGTATGCATAACATTTCTGAGATCTACATGATTTATCATAAGAATTTATGTGCAAACGATAGGCCAAAAGCTCCAATAAGTTCTTGATGGGTTACTATGCAAGCCTTCATTGAACCACCAAAGAGATTGGCCAACAGCGATAATCAAAGCAACCTTGACATAGCAAAATACACATAAAAGTACCTTTCTCTTAGCATATGGCAAAGAAGCCCTGCTCCTTTTGATTTCATAATCAAGAGGAAATGAAATGAAAGATTTGCTCATGACATTGATCCACACATAAGAAGACAATGGAAGATTACAAGAAAGGCAAACTTAGAAGAATGCAAGGAAGCGACGATGGAAAGGTTGTGTTGCAAAAGCAAGAAGTATGCAAAAGACTATGTTAGACACATGAGTCAAACAGGTAACAAAAGGACTCAGTTTTTTAATACATCATATTCCACTTGTCCCAACCAAATCAACGCCTAAGTGGTGAGGTCCCTACAGAGTCGTATAGATGCTATCTCAACCTACAAATCAACTTGAAGACTTGGCTCTACATATGATGCCTTTGTTAGCATTTCAAGAGTGAAGCCTTACTACACTTGAGACATGAACATAAATAATCACTTCATTGTATATACTACCAGTTTCATTTCATTATTGTTCTTTTTTTTCTTTCTTCTTTCTTTTTTTTCTTTCTTCTTGAAAACTTTGCAATATGTTTTTCTCAAAAACAAAGCGAAGCATAAAGGAGACTTTACTGAGATAGTGTAGAGACTTGTTGTGGGGTCTGCAGTACATGTGAAGCTGTCCATTAAGCCTTGATGTAGGAAAAGTCACCTAGGTTGGAACATGAAGTAGCCGAGGAGTTCATCTTCATGTACAAAAGGGAGTCATGTGGTCCCTCAAGTATCCATGCGGACTAGCCCATTGGTAGTTGCCCATGTATCCATGAGAACTAGTTCAATTGGTTGTTGCCCAAGAGTCCATGAGGACTAGCCCAATTGGTGGTTGCCGAAATATCCATGCGGACTAGCCCGATTGGTGGTCGCCCAAGTATGCATGAGGTCTAGCCCAATTGGTGGTCGTCCAAGTATCCATGAGCGCTAGCCCAATTGGTGGTCGTCCAAGTATCCATGAGCACTAGTCCAAGTATGTATGAGAACTAGCATTTCTTGCGTATATGTCCAAGAGAACTAAGTTTGTCTGAGCAACAAGTTGAGCTGAGTGTCATCCTCCTCATCATGCTGTCTGCACAATTGTACTTTCATTGATTCTTGCTAAGCTGTCGACAGTCTGGAATACTATCTCTTTAAGTGACTATGGCATCTCGTCCGTGAAATTTTCCGACTGCTCTTTCTTAGACACTAAATGAGCTGTGTAGTAATCTCTGTTGGCTTATTTTTTGTTAGTATACTGTTTCTTGTGCAAGTTGGTCAAGTCCAGCACCTCATTCTTTTTTATTTGTTGATTGCCTCCTAAAGCACAGAACATGTCATGGATTATACTTCTCCAAGGCTTCTCCAAGAGCCTGTCCTTAACGTAGCCACCTGGCAGGGGCAACTACACTGGGCAACTAGTTTTTGTGATGCAAGAACCTACTGGTTTCTAATCTAAAAGCTTGCCGAATTGCAGCTGGACCTGAAAACGATATTAAGGTAGGGAACGGCTAAACAGCCAAGTGGTCATGTGATTCAAAAACCGAAGACCCATTGATTTGCAACCCGAAGGTTCATTCAATCGCATCTGGAAGGATTTCATATGCCACTTTGATTCTTGAACTATATACGAGTTGTGAAAGGGAGCTATGTGCTCATTAGATACGCCTTTCAGGTGAATCTTCCCTACAGTTTTCACTTACTATCTTGGTAGGAAGTAATGGAGTAGTCCAGCCATAGACAATCAATAACATTTAGCATTCGTTGCCGAAGAAAAAAAAAAGAAGTAAAGTGATTACTATTATTCCCTGCCAGCATCTTTTACGAGTTGTGAAAGGGAACTGCATGTTCATTAGAGATGCATTTTAGGTGAATCTTTGCTACAGTAATTTGTTTTCTTCACCTTGAAGTTAATGCAATGCTAGGACAGGGCAGTAATATTCATATCTGAATGCAAATATCATGATTCTGAAGGCCTTAGATATGCAAAATATCGAAGTACCATATTAAGTTAAAGAGAGGCAGGAAAAGCAGCTCAGTTGTAATGTATTTGAGAAAATGTCCTGCTCTGTTGTATTGGATAAAGATTCTGGGGCAAAGCATGCGATGATGAAGTACATGTATTCACCACGTTTAGGATTGTTTTTTGTGGAGCTGCAAAGAATCTGCTCAAGATGTAAAATCAGCACCTCTTCGATGCCTAAAAAAAGGTTGACGGTTCGATGTTAAGAGGATCTTGATCATGTCCATGCTAGATATTTATCATTCTATTTATGACATAAATCGTTGAATCTTTACATAATTCGAAAGTTTCAGAGGAGAATTAACAACCTTGGATAGCATACAGTGATTCAGTGCTCCTTGTAGGAGTTTTTTCTGTTGAGAGAGAGCAAATACCTCATGCATCACTTTTGCTCTACAGTTATAAAGTACGTCAATAAAAATAAATAAACAAAGTGTTTGTTAGACAATAAGAAACGTATTTTCTTTGCAACCAAGAAATGCTTTGTTTTAATACATGCAGAAGTAAAGAATTTTGAAATCTAGTTTTCATAATGCCACCAATATATTTCGCATGCAGTAACAATCATATCTATTGAACGAGCAAAAGAGATACAGAAATTTTGCACCTGCTGAAGCTCTTTCTGAAACATTTTGTGGACAGCTTTCCTATAGTTGTGTAAGAACGGAGAGACATACATATTGCATAGAGAGGAATCCACTTCTCACGAATTCCCCTCTATTACCAGACATGATTGAAGGCCTCACTTCGGGTCTGAGAACACGCTTAGATTGCAAGTCTTGACAAGGATATTGATAACACTTGGAATGTTCCCTTGACCCATTAATAACAACAACATGGTAGAAAGATGGATAGAACTGTCTTAGAGGCTTATGATCCTACTCTCACCTAACACTGGAGCATAGTAACAACCAAAAACAGAAATAGCAAAGCTGGGGTTTTGGATTTTCCACAATGTGCATGTGGTTGAAAAGTAGTTGTGGTTTTGACCGAAGGTCTACATCTTACATAGAGAAAAGCCAAGGACAAAATGGTGCAAATAACAATATGCAAACAAAGATGCAAATATTTCAAGGGCAATTTTTCTCATATAAGCGGGATGACACAATGGACTTCTTCATCAAAATGTATTTTTTGGATCTTTCGGCACAAAACGATGAAGAATGCACATTGCGCATGGATGGTTCCAACAATCTTGAAAATGAAAACATAACATGGACAACATGTGCCACATAAACTCATGCCACATGAACACATCTAAGCACCTATGTTCAAAATTCCATAGCATGCATGCACATGGCTGCCATGGACATCATGCACTCGTTCTGAGTCATTCACAAAATCATGTGCATGCCACATGAGCAGGAACACTTTGCATATCACCATGTAAATGATCCTATCAACAAATTACAGTAGCTTGAGATAACACACACATCAACCATCTCGCTTCTTTGCACCCTTTCGTTGCCCTTCTAGCACCCCCTTCAGGACCCTCCTCCAAGTATATTTATTTTGCTCAACTTTTTCTAATCTTAACTTCACGCCTATGGGCTGGCTCTTCTCTAATTTTAGTATATAAAGATAACTATTTTTCCATTGAAAGAAATAGTTGAATAGGTGTAGAATCTAGATGACCTCAAGAGCAATGGAAATAATGTGAGAGGTGAAAACTGATCTGGAGGCAGATTATGTACAACAATGACCAACATATCCTGAGGAGTGAATAAGGAAGAGCCAAGGAAAATAGGTGATAGTTCTCAAAAATGAGAATGTTTCGAGATTGTCAGATGTACCATAAGATCCAGAACGATAAACAATTTAAAACCCATAGAGTACACATGCAGCATGATGCGTTGACAATCTGAAGGTAATGCACAAGGGGGACAAGCAGCAAGCGAAAGGGGAGGAATTTCAGTCCATACATACACCCCCTCTTTTTTTTTGAAACTTTAGCTTATGTGAAAGTGTTAAAATACAAGAATCTAGTTAACCCTGAGGACTACTATTGCAGTGGACTGCTTGACAGTCTAGGTAAGAGAGTGTATCATGATCTATAGAGGATCTCTTGTATCCCGTGGAAGCATATCTGAATCTGCTAACAATTGATCTCTGAGAAGAGTCCTAGGGATCACATCATAGAATATTTACCTCCCAAAAACAGCATATTTCTTGACTATCATATAACCACAATAACCAAAACAAAGGATGATCAAGCATTCAAAGGCAATGTATACTGTGATTATTGATAAGTCCAAATACAACACAGAAGGGAGTCATAGAGCTTGTAATTGATCCTAGATGTAGTAAGCTGTCTTCCCACCAGTGTCTTATATGATGACAGTACCAAAGTACATGATATATAGACTCTCGTTGGTCAAGGAATAACATAGTAGGAGTGTGCCATTGAATGAAACTTTAAGTGTAGAGGCCACCAACTAGCACTTTCCATAAGAAAGCCTTATAAGTAGAGGTAATTCTTTATGCCACATCAGTAAATCGTGTTTGCCTTAGGAGAGGAAATGTTGTGGGCACCCTATGGAGTGATGGATAGGAGAGTGGGTTTGTGTTGCCCTCTAGGGATGGAATGATCATGGTAGCCTTCAAATAGTGTAGAAGAGCTTTTTGGAGGGATTTTTGGTCGCCCCCTCAAGGGAATGGATAAGGAGGGTAGTGAGTAGAGGTTAAGGACTCAATTTGAGTAGATTGAAGGGGGAAAGGAAGTTTTGGTGATTTGAGTGAGGGTGTGTAGGTAGTTGTTATGGTCACTCTAGGTGGGATGGTTGAGGGTGTGGAACAATGGGTTGTCCACCTTCAGGTTGTGAAGGTAGATGTGATAGGGTCTTTTACCAGTTTCTCCTAAGATCAGTGATCCCAACATAGTCCTCTTCTTCCCCTTGTCCACTCCTACTACTAAACAAGGCACATGCTACATGTCATCGAGCCATTCCATTAAATCTCCAAGATCTTCTTCTGCTGCTCTGTTTCAATGTCCTTGTCTTCTTCTTTGATTGCAAGGAGAAGATCATTAGATAAATGATTAATGGCCCACGATCTACCTGTATCATTTCCACAAGCAATCTGGAGGTTGGCCCATTCAGCTGCCCATGCACTGGTTGTGGTGGTCTCAGAGGAGAGAACAATGCTCTTGGGAGGAGAGTTGGTGGCCCATCCAGGGTTGGTCGCCTTGGGAGGAGAGTTGGTTGCCCCTCCAGAGTTGGTTGCCCAAGTTCTCCCCTCCTCCAAAGAACTACAGGTATTCTAGACCCTGATGTTATGTATTTTCTCCCTTCGGTGATTACTACCCACATAGTATCCCTTTGTGAGTTGTGTACCACCTGGCTGTGTCAGCCATGATCTCCCTATGCGAAGGAAAAACCCTCCTTTCACTCTCGGTAATGCATGATTAGAAAGTCTAGCACAAATACTAGGCTTTCTACTTGCATGGGCATCTTTTCTACTGTCCCTATAGGGCTCACCTTGCTTTCGTAAGCCAGGGTGACAGTGAAATGGGAAGCCTTAGAAGCATTAAGATTAAAAAGAGTCCATTGTATAATCTGGCATAAGGTTTATTCTTGATCCTCTATCTACAATTACTCCTCCTAGCTTAGTGCCTTCGATACATACGATTAATCTTGGGCTCTCGTAATCGATGAGAAGGGCTGAGGCAATAGATTCCAAGACATAGGCAACAGGCATAGAAGGGTGACTAGAAGAAGGTGCTTGTCCACCACTTATAGTGATAGTAGGGGGTAAGATTATTGATTGCAGAAACTATTTCACTTCAAAAATGAGGGTTTATACTTAGTAAATCGTAGAGAGATACCTGCTGAATCCTGATATGTATTCTGTAAGATTTCGACAGCCATGGAAGGTCCTTGTAGTGTGCTATCCTTATGTAGTTGTTGCAAAAATTTCTTTGGTTGCATGTATGCCTTGTCGATGATGTTCAATAAGCTTCTCCTCTCATAGACTCTCGATTATTGAGGGTGTCTGCTGCTTATCATCTTTTGGTTGCCTAGGGTGCTTTGCTGGTGGTGACGGATTTACTGGATTGATACTTGCAGCATTGTCTTTCCTACCTCCCGTGGGCACGAAGTTTCCACAGCCTTTGTGTTTCACGAGCAATAGCTCTTCGTTTCTGAGCCCTAGTCATTGTACGAGCAATTTATCTAGTTGAACCACCCTAAGCGCTCGGAGAATGGTTGCCAAGAAGAACCTCTTCGTTATATATAACTTGGATCATATGTAGAGGAAAAGAGTTACCTTGATTACTTGAGGAAGGGGCCATCTTTGAGCACTCTTTCCTTGGGATTTGGGAAGTGCGTGCATGGTGGGGAATCTTTTTGCAATGAGCACTTTCTTTGAAAATGCCCATATTCTCCACATTGGAAGCACATATTGGGCCTTAGTGGGTAGTCCGGGTCCTCTTCCTCTATGTTCATTAGCACACTTCTTCTCTCTGAGGGGGATGGGTCAAGAGTATGATAGTGCTCTTGTTTCTTCTGTGATAGCTCTTAATGGGAGTCTTTCCGGGGCTTAATGGACCTTCCTTTCGAGCTCTAGTATGGGTCATGGACCATAACTCATGTTGGACATGATGGATTGATTGTCACTATGTCCGTCTAGAGGTTCCCCCCCACAAGGGTGGCACCTAGGAAGGAGCACCCTCTCTGGGAAAATAGTTGTCCGTCCACGATTGGGCCATTCATGGTCACCCTTTTTTATCAATGCAAGGTCAAACCTCTTGGAGTGGGGGAAAAGGTAATCATGTCCATACAAGGATTCTCATTTGTGTTAGAATATGTAGTTATCACATTGCTTCAAGAAATCTCCTTTCTCCTCTTGCTTGGAAGACTGTGGCTAAGACAAGGCTGGGGCTAAGACAAGCAAGAACTTCATGATTGGGCCAAAAACTTCTTTGGGTAACAACGTCAAAGGACAACCACATCCAACTGCATATGGATCTTGAAAAGGACAACCTCATAGGTATAATGCCAATTTATCCTTCCAACAACAATGATCCTAGTTCCTTGTCCTCATTCTCTTCTCTCACATACTTCACTCAATATCCTCACTCTTTTAGGTACTCTCCTTGTCTATTTGTCGTGCCTAGCTCTCTTTAATTCCCTTCTCTATATAAGCTACCTCTGCCAGACGGTTACTCCACTACTCTGTTACCTCCACTATTACTTTGACTTGCACTTTTTTGGTATTCTGTCAAGTCGAGTACTCTTCCAAATCCAGTACTCTGGTCTCCACTCTCTTTCTTTGTGGGTCCTCATCTTGTAGTAGCTAATCTATACTTGGTTGTCCCACTGACTTCCGCTCCGAATAATTTAGTCTTCACAAATCATTGCACTCTTCGTCTTGGACGAATTTGTGTTTTGGATGAATTTGGGAAATTGGTCTTTCAGACCGATTTGGAGATTTAGACTATAAGACCAATTCAAGGAAAATTAATCCATGAGACCAATTTCGGTGAAATTGGTCTCTTCTTCCTTGACTTACACCAATGAGACCATTTCTACCTCGACTTACACCAGTGAGACTAATTCTGCCTCTACTTACACTAGCAAGACCAATTCTGCCTTGACTTACACTAGTGAGACCAATTTCGCCTCCACTTACACTAGTGAGACCAATTCTGAAGAAATTGTTCTCCCTCTCTAGATTAGACCAATTCTAGCAAATTTGGTTTCTCCTTTGGAATTGGACTGGAATTAGAATCAGAGTAGGAGAATACTTAGTTGTATCCAAAATTTTGTAGGGCCTTAATTTAGGCTATACAAATTGCTTGCCACTACTTCACTATCCGTCTCAAAGAGTGCCTTGTGTAATGGTGCTGCTTCTTTTTTTTGGGGGCTGAAAAATGTAATACAATAAAGGCAGAGGAAGACCGGAAAAGGGAATAAAATGGAAATACATATACAAAATGAGCCAAAAAATGGAATGCCCATGGATACAAATAAGTAATGAAAATCCAAGTCTACTTCAGTGTAAATGATGAAAAACACTATCACTAAGCTATGAGTACGAATGCAAACATGAAACTGAACTAAATGTTTGAAACTTAACTAAACGTAGGAAATCCGCAAACTCCTAGATGGAGGATCCTGGGAGGATTCTTCAACTGAGAAGAGATCCACTCCCATGTGATGCAATGCTTTTGCTCTTTCATATTTCTCTTTGTAGAATGCCACATGTTTCTTCAAATCCTCATTAGTTTCCTCCAACTTGATGGCCTCTTGTTGTTGATTTGTCACTGTAAGCAACTCTGTTTGCAACCTTTTGCTATCTTCCATGTTGACGGGTAGGTTGGGAGGAGAGTGAAAATGGAAGTGCTATTGTGGGGTATAGATGGAAAATAAGAATGGGATATAGGTGTGTAAGGACAAGTGATGGAGGGTGTAGGGAGTGGATGTAGCAACTAGTAAAGTAGATGACCGGTAAGGTTGAATATGGTGGTGAAGATGGAGGGGATGGTGTGCGGTGGTCCATATTGGCGGGGGAGGGGCGGGAATTAGGTTGTGGAGATGGGGGACTAGGGTGTGGAGAGTGTGGTGGAGAGACAAGGTTAGATAGAGAGCTTGGAGTTGGTTGTGCAGTAGTGTATCTGGAAGAAGTAGCGGGTGGTGTAGTGGAAATGGTATACACGAGGAGAGAGAGACTGTAATAGGAGGATGTGTTTGTGCAGCAAGAGAACTGTGTGCAACATCAGAGATGGAAGTGGAAACCAGACTAGAGAAAGACCGCTTTTCACCTAGTGCCTTATCGCCTTGGTTTGCAAATGGAAGTGCATCAAGATCCTCTCGCAAATCCTTAGACACCTTTGCTCTTTTCTTGTTTGGAGTGGTCGCTTTTGGATTTCTAAGCATATATTTCTGCTTTTGTTCTTTATCCTTGTGATTATGAAGTAGTTATGGAAGATGGATACACTGCTGGAAGGGTGCGTAACTATGCGAACAGACATAGGGGAATATACACGAAACTTGCAATCTCCTTTTTTGTTTGTGCCACAAATCGTTTTCTCTTGTCTAGCATCGAATGCTAGAGGAGTCAATGGTATGAGTATGGTTTTGATGTTAGGAAACATAAAAACCCATCACACATTGCTAAATTACTAAATGAGAACTTAGCTTTCATGTCTCTGAGCATAAAGTAAAACTTGAAAGCTCGTAGAAAAGGTGCAGTGGCTAGAGCAGCTGGCTTATCCTCCAACGTTGCCATGCACTTTGATAAGTAAATCCTCTCCTATACTTGACAATCTAGGTAGTCGAGGAGGTTGGGCTGGAGTAAGTGTGCCCATTGCCGATGAGAGCATTTCCATGGGCAAGACCCCACTAGGGAAGTAAGGAAGGATTTGGAAAAAAATATAAAACTTCCATATGATCGGGGTCTATGGAAAGGGGGGACTAATGAGAAGGTATGAAGCCCTATATGTGTGAGCTTAGTATTTGAAAACGGGTGCTTGAGCATTTTCCTCTTTTTTGGAATATTGGACTGGGCATGTTGTAGGATTCCATGCACTCCTTGTGAGGTATTATTGAAGGAAGAAGTACCCTCGAATACATTCCTAGAGGATAGTGGTTATCAGGGTACAAATTCAGAAGCTGTGTGATCATCATTAGCATCTCCAAAGTCTGATGGATCTTGTGGATTTTGATGGATCTGCATAGGAGACTGAATTTCCTCCACCATTGTAGCAAGCTTCTTGCCTTTATTGGATTCTGACGGATCCTCCAAGTGGGTTGGAATCTCAATTGTCTAGTGTTGGGTCGATCTTCACTTGGATTTGGTCATTAAAGTATGGAGCAGACGAGGACGATGCCATCGTCCACGAGTTACTTATTGACTGCGAACTAGGATGCCGATAGAAAGGATGTTCAGGTATGGCAGTGAGGAGATGATGGCGATGATGAAGGTGACAGGGAGGAATGAAATTCCGGCAGAGAGGATGATAGGATGAATATGGTGATGATGTAGAGGATAACGGTGATGGTGAGAAGAGCGAATTTCACAATTTGGATAAGGTGGATAGGCTGATTCGGGTGGGACAACGAATTGTCGAATTTGGGACTGAGCTCTATAAGTGGTCCGGCGGTGAACTTTAGTTCTGAGAGAAACGAGTTCTATGAGGGGGAGGGAGGAGAAATACTTTGGAAAGAATTGGCCTCTGTGTGATATAGATGAATTGGGAGAGTGGCGAATTTAATGAGCGATTCGGGTGTGTGATACTAGTTCGGGTGCATGGGATGACCTAGGCCGTAAAGGACGAATGAACAAACATGGACTCATTTGGGATGAGGAAGAAATTGGTCGATTTGGAGGACTCATAATGTGATTGGGCAGAGGAAAATTACGGAGAGTGTAATTGGTTGATTGGAAGGGGTGACAACTAAAGAGGTTGGGGTGATTCGGCTAAGTGATGAGAGAGAGGACGAATTTGGGTCGATTAGTATTGCATAGGCCCTTACTTCAGGTCCATTAGTATTGCGTAGGCGCTTACCACAAAATCACATACGAATCAATTGGATTCTATGACTTCCATAGAAAGAGGGTGGGAGTCAAATATGGATTTTTTTTTTTTTTTTTTTTTTTTTTTTTGGGGGGGGGGGGGGGGGGGGGGGGGGGGGGGGGTGGGGGGGGGGGGGGGGGGGGGGGGGGGGGGGGGGGGGGGGGGGGGGGGGGGGGGGGGGGGGGGGGGGGGGGGGGGGGGGGGGGGGGGGGGGGGGGGGGGGGGGGGGGGGGGGGGGGGGGGGGGGGGGGGGGGGGGGGGGGGGGGGGGGGGGGGGGGGGGGGGGGGGGGGGGGGGGGGGGGGGGGGGGGGGGGGGGGGGGGGGGGGGGGGGGGGGGGGGGGGGGGGGGGGGGGGGGTGGGTGAGGAATAATTAGAGAGGACGAATTTGGTCATTGATCTTTGGGCGGATGGGACGAATAGGGACAAACTCAAAGGACAAGGGACGAGATGCATTAAAGATAGTGAAATTGTTCTAGGTGAATGGGACGAATTAGGTAAGAGGATGAATTCCTCTAGAATTAAAATTTTGCAAGGTAGAAGACAGAACATCCGAAGTGTTGAAGTTAGATGCCAAGGAGCCCAAGCAGCAAAGTTGGGTGCCAAGGAGCCCAAGTGTTGAAGTTGGGCGCCAGGGAGCCCAAGTATCAAAGCTGAGCGCCAAGGAGCTAAGTGCTGAAGTGGGGCACCAAGGAGCCAAAGTTCAGGAATTGGGCGCGAGCCCGAGTACCGAAGTTCGGTGCCAAGGAGCCCAAGTGCCAAAGTTGGGCACGAAGGAGCCCTAATGCTGGAGTTGGATGCCAAGGAGCCCGTTGCTGGAAAAGCATGCCAAGACTCCCAAATTCATCAAGGGACAAGTGGGCCAAGCCTTGACAAGGTGACAAGGAAGCCAAGTGGACCCTGACCACTCAACATTACAAGACAAAAATTTGGTACGCTCCTCTTGTAACCTATCCCTCACCTATAAAAGGAAGGAGCCTCAAGAGAAGAGGACATACAATGTACTACAAAAGAGATAGGAGATACCTATATTTGAAGATAGAGATATGAGAGGAGAGATTGCAGCCTAGAGCTAGTGATAACAATGGAGAGGTCTACCTTGCTCATTTTGGACCAGCAAACCTACTAGTTGGTGCTAGTATGAGGATACCTGGAGGTTGAGAAGATAGATTGTATTGGGTTCTTCCCTTGTGCCTGATGATGAGTTGTATGGATAATTGATGGGTTTCTCTCTCTCATGCTATATTTTGTTGTTATGCTATATTTTGTTGTTCTGACTCGTCACTCGTTGTGTCTACCATTTTTATGTTTGCCTTCTAAATATTTCTCTTTTTCTCCAACTAAAGTAGAGTGAAGTGGTGACAAGTGCCTAGTATTTTAGTTGTTAAGTGCACATTATTTTAGTATGCTCCAGGAGTAGTAATTTTACATTCCATGTACCCAAGTCCCACACACACACTACTTCACCACCTATAGGTTGAAAATTTGGCGCGCACAGTGGGATAGGGCTTCTCGAGAATTTCATGAGAACTCACTTACATGGAGTACTAGTATAGTACCTATTCTTTTTAGCAACTAGTCTAGTCCTATCTTGCATTCAACATTCTGAGGTGCAGGCACTTAGCACTTAAGAGTCATTTTGTGCTTAGACCAACTCTCTATAGTCCTAGGGGACCCCTTCATCCACCTCCTCCATATCTCCTCCATCACCACTTTAGGAGACTCCTCCATTCACTTTCAATCCTCCTCTAGGCGACTCCTCCATTCACTTTCTATCCTCCTCTAGTGAGTCCTCCATCACATCCTCTTGGGCGATTCCTCCATTCATTTTCCATTCCTCCCGTCCGGCCACTCCTCCATCCACCTTCCCATCCTCCTCCCGAGAACTTGGGCGAGGCCTCCATACACCTTCCCATCCTCCATAGTTGGGTGACTACTGTCACCCTTCTCTACTGAGCTTGATTAAGATTGGACTGTGGCCTTTCTCCTCTCTAGGAAAAATTCCCAAGATGGTCGATGATACACACTAGAGCTAGCAAGGAGAATCAATTGAGCCCCAAGAAGACACCAATTAGAGCTATCATAGAAGAAGGCCGACCCCTATCTAACACCAGTAAGAAGTCTGTTGATCTCAAGTCTAGTCACTATATTAGAAAGGATTAGAGGACAAAGCTAAGACACAAGAGTCTTTATCCCAAGTTACTTTTCTTAACATCGCTATGGCCGAGGAGCTTTCTTCTCTATTGTCAAGGATAAACATTAGATTCTCTTCATTTCATGGTAATGCTAATGAGGATCCTGATGACCACATACGGATATTCCTTTCAATTTGTAAGAGTAAGGGTCTACAAAAATGACAAGACGCGTTCCTTGCGCTCTTCCCATCAACACTTGAAGGATTGGCCGACAATGGTTCGGCCAGTATGCCAAAGTCTCATGGGACGGGGACGGGTCCCGGGAACGGTAGTGTCCCCGGGGACGGGACGGGTCCCGGGAACGGTAGTGTCCCCGGGACGGGGACGGAGCTTAGGGTGTCCCGGGGACACGTCCTCGGGACGGCACTAAAAAAGTGCTGATTTTTAAAAAAAAATAATGAAATGAAAGTTATTTACAATGAATGTCTTAACACATGAGATGACCAATAACAACAAAACCTTAGAGAAAAGGTGGTTCTTTAAGTAGAAACATATACAAAGCAAGTTTAACATTAGAGTTGACTCCAAAAGGGACAAGTGACAAGTCGTATGCATTTCATTATGTCAAAAACAAGATTATAATTTATAAATCATCATCATCGTATGAAAAAAGATTATAATTTATAAATCATCATCATCGTATGAAAATTCCATATACATGAAAAGAACTAAGGCTGAAGAGTCAATCATCATCTAACATACATGATATGGAATAATCATGAGAACAAAAAGATTTTACATCATACACTCGATCGACAAACTGACTACATATGCCTTGAACATAAATGTCCAGACTCCAACATAAATGTAATGAATGTAGAGAATCCAAGTGGGGAGTCTCATTTTTCGCAACACAATCAATGGCTTCTTCTTCTTCATGTTCTTTATTTGCCGCTTGATTTAACCCCTATGCAACCTCCCATTCTTTGAGAAGATCTCCCTTCATGCAATGGACCCTTGCTCAAGCCTTCAAAGTTCACACACATGAAATGCTTCAGCCTTGCTATGAAGCCTCTAAGTGAAACGTGTGGCTGGATGAGCTCAAATGAGGCCTATCTATGCTTGTTCGTGAGGCCCAAACAACCTTCTAGATGTCTTAAAAGAAGGCACAAATACATAGGTAAGCAAAATGGCAAGTGGAACTCAATTTTAGCTCCTGAAAAAATCTCGTGAGGCCCAATTTTAGATCTGCTGACCCGTCCGAACAGTTGACATCACATGAAAACGTCCCGGGGATGCGTCCCGGGGACGGAAGGCTGTTACAGACTTGCATGGGGGACGGATGGCGTCCCCGTTTGGCGTCCCGCCTCCAATCAAGTCGGGGACGGCGTCCCGGCGTCCCTAGGGCCCGGGGACGCATCCCCGTGTGACATTGCAGTACGCAAAGAATCATTCTCAAACATGGGAAGCATTAAAGACCGAATTAACTGAAACATTCCGACTAGGTAACTCCACAAAAAGGACATTGGATGAGCTTGAAAATCTAATTTTGCATGTAGGAGAGTCATTTTCGGAGCTAATGACGCGGGCAAGGTCACTCGTGGCAAGACTACCAAATGCACAAGGAGACTTCTGCAACAAGGACAAGGAGACGATCTCACCAGGAGGAATAAGAAGAAATGAAGATACTCTCGAACATGTTATTGACAAAGCCAATGCAGTATCTAAGAAGGACTTGAGGCGGTTTCATATGGAGCCACTTCAAGGAACAACAAAGAAGGCCTTCCGACTGCAATTCAAGTCCTATAAAACACTTACCAACAGGTATCTCTATATAACTTGTTAGCTATGAGTCCTCGATTCAAGGGAGAGGTAATGGCTAACATAAATGGATTAGATCTTGGCACCATATTAAGTGGAAGGCAAGGCTCAACCACACTAATATCTCAACACCTCCCCCCCATGCCCTCAACTTACAGCTCGGAGCTATCTAGAATGGCATCTCGTACTGACTACAAGTGTCCTAGATTAACTGTAAAAATTAGGGGAACTTCCTTGGTAGGGGTAATAGTTGATGGGGGATCTCGTATTAAATTTTAATCTTATGCCTGAATACACAATGACATTGCTTAACTTAAGACCAACTAAAGCTCCACATTTTACAGTATCGTTGGCACATCGAAGAAAGGTAAGCCCACTGGGCATAGTGGAAAAGGTAGAAGTCATCATTCAAAATTTAAAATTTGTGTTGGATTTTGTGGTAATAACACTTCCAAATGTAAAAGGAGGATTTGCCCTCCTTATAGGGAGGCCATGGTTACACCACAATAAAGCCGTACATGACTGGGGTAGCGACACCTTATGGGCCAGACCAAATAAAGTGATGATGAAGCTCCAAATGGAAGGAGGAACGGATTAAGCCCTAGGAACTTCTCAAGTTGTTCTCCACAGAAAGAAGCAACTTCAGAGGAAGGCAACAAGGATAACAACACAGAAGAGGAAGAGCTACTGAACAGGAGAGGAGCAAGCATTTGGGCCACACCACCCCCACCAGGGGTTCTGGAAAATGTAGAAACATCATGATAAGAGGGGCTCCTTCACCTCCCAGAAATAGAGATTGGGCAAATCCACCTCCTAATACGAGTTGGGTGTCCCCACCTCCTAGTACCAAGTTCGCGTCTCCACTCCTAATTTGAGTGCCTTCACCTCCAGATTCTTGCAAACATAGAAGTCGGGCGCCTTCACCATCTTGACACATGGGAGAGGAATTTGCCACCATCTTGGGCACCACATAGCTGGGCGACTCCAGAGGCATGGGCTCCATTCTCGGCTCAAGGGCCTCCAAACTGGGCACCTGAATGGATAGCTTATCCTCCGCCTTGGGCTAACCCCTACAGTTGGCTGGGTGGCCCAATGGGCATCAGGTAGCTTCATACAGAAATCGGAGTCATCTAAAGGTAAGAGACTTGACGCTAAGGAAGACTTTGAAGAACATAATGAAATAGCAAAAGAATTATCTACGGAAGATCTAAATGACATCATGGATTGGATTGAAGAGACTAATCATGTTTCATGCTTTATAGTAGCAATCAGGAAGAAGAAGAAGAAGAACCTACGGTGGTGTCTGTAGTACTATGGTGGTGGCTGCAAGGAGGTTCCTTTCCCTAAAGAAATGCATGGCTTGGAGTTGGTGCTCCTTACAGGTTGGTGCCTGTACCACATCCTTGGGTAGATCCGCGGTTGTATCTATCTTGTAATTGTGCTTTTGTGTGTAATCCATATAGCAAAGGCTCATTAGTTTGGGTTCAAGTTTCTAGTTTTGTGCATGGATTTGTCCTCAGTTTTTTTCTTTCAAGTTTCTAGTTTGTACGTGGTTCTACCTCATGATAAATATCTTGGATCTACTTTATGATGAATATCTTGTACGTGTCACCCCTTAACCCATACCATCTTGGTCATAACTTCATTAACTTTATGAACGGAACCTCACGACCCTTGTGAACCACCCTGAAGGCAACAGCTTAAATAAGTCTTCTTATTTCATTGCAGGAATTTGTTTTAATTGAAAAGGAGGTAGGAATACATCATTATTACAGAAAATTAAGGCTAGATGACTGCATACCGGTTCTTTAACAATTGATTGTACCCTACCATTGTCACAGCCAGGGAAGCCCATACATTCAAAATTTTTGGTGGAATGAGGTCACAATAGCTTCTCCAATATTTTCAATCTCTGAAATACAATGATTTTCTGATTTTGGATCATGGACCTCCAGCTCTTTTGAGAGGATCTTACTGGAGCCTTCATCAACGTGCTCAACTATGAAGTAAAAGAAATAATGATAATAAATAAGTAAAAGGTCAAAGGAAGGAAACTATTCAAAAAGATGCGAATGAAGCTATAAATTGTCATAACGTTTTTTACTTTCTTCATGAAGGTTCATCTGCTGAGGTCATCTTTGCTCACAGTATGTGGTTCTTGTGAGGACAGACATTGAATTTGCTCAGTATTTGAACTTCCTTTCTTTCTTGAGCACAAGACCGAATCAAACGAACTATAAATATCTCTAGGAAGGAGGGCACCACACCCAACCAAGCTGTTCTTCATGTATAGTTTTGTCTGCCTGAAAAGAATACCTCCACTTCAGTCCTAATAAATTTTTGTTGTCAGTATGTTTTGGAGCGAGGAAAAAACTCACACAGATATCTATTTGCATCTAGATGCACGGTAATGATTACATTGACTGAAAAAGAAACGCATCCTATCGGAAACATTAACATCTTGAGAAAACCAATCCTCACAACCATCTTACCTGTAGAAGCTTGCTTGCAAGTACTGCGATAGAGTGATGGTGCATATGGACGAAATCCCAATATTGCTTCTGATGTGCTGCTTGAAGCTGATGTTCTTTACTTTGGAGGTCTTGTAAGAGCCTCATTGTTTTTTCGTAATCACTGGCAAGCTTTGAATTCTGCATAAGGAAGCGCTTCTCATAATCGTTATGTCTGGCCTTAAGTGTACAAAGGGTATCACGTTGTTTCGTAAGTTTTCTTTTCTGTTGACCAGCTGTGATATAGTTATCGTGGTCTCTTTCAACAAGCACTGCATAATTGTAATCCAGCTTCTCCGTATTCAGTTGATATGCTGCTGCCATGGATTCAAGGTGTTGCTCCAAGATTTGAATATCTGTTTCCAGCCTTACTTTAAGAAGGTTATAATCCTCATTATCCTCTGTCTGGATGTTGTCTAACGTCTTTGCATAATCCTCAATTTTCTTGGTCAGTTCTTCTTTTACTAAACCCTCAGTATTGCGCACACTTTTCAATAATGAATCTATTTCTGTCTTGTTTCTGTATCAAAGAAACAAAAAGACTCAAATACAGAGCTTGAAAGCATAACAATTGCTGATAACTCACATACGAAGTTAATTAAACACTATGGTGAGACGGCTGGGTCTTGTATTTGGACTTGATTCCATGAGTATGTCATGTTATGAAACACTAATCTATAGTCTCATATAAATAGACAAAATTATAGACATTCCATGCATTGGTACGAGTAGAGTTTAATAATGAACTTACGAGTGAGACAAGAAGACATAAATATACACATTCAGTGCATCGGTAATAAATCTAAAAATTAAATCAATCGGTCTTCTTTGCAGACACTCTCTGCACAAGAGGATGCTAAAAACTACTCCTTTGGGACATTTTTGGTTACATACCCGATGGGCATAATTGACTGAATTTAGCCATTTTGCTTGGTATGAGCACATGTCATATTAACAATATGAACACTGAGTAACATTGGAAAAACCCAAACAAATTCTTTTTTTTCCCCGCCTCAACAGTTTTTGACAGTGCCACTCAATGGGATGGTCCATACAAGTGGAACTCTAAATTGGATGTTGATTACTATGTGAGGGGGATATTCAAATCAGGTAATCCACCATCTGGAAAGTCATCTGAGTGGGTAAATGGTAAGAACGATGCCTTTTCCAAAAGGTAAGATATGAAGCTCCAGCACTAAGAGTTGAACATAAAGTTAGAGGTTACAAGACTGAATCCTTAACCACTATGTTATCTCATCAAATTTGTTTCCTTCAGTTCTGAAAATTGAAAAAAATGCTCATCAGAAACATGATATGTTTGTAGAGCTAACCTCTGCATCAGACCTTTACGTTGTTCCATAAAATCAGCCTCAACAGTTGCAAGTTCTTCAATGTGTATACTATGAAGGTTCATCACCTGCGTACCCATGCTGAGGATGAGCATGTCGAGATCTTTTGACTGCTGCCGGAACATTCTCTGATAATCCTCATCTACTGCTTTCAATTCTCCATGAATTTCCTCAATCAAGGATTTTTTGGATTCTATCAGTTCATCACAAGCCTGCACATCTAAAAGCAAAACCTCAGTAGAAAAAAAATGAAATTCCCTTTGTTGAAAGGTAAAGTTGTCCCTCACATGGCATTGTTTTGCAATGTTTTGTGCTAACTCTTGGGGAGCCTGACAGGATAGCAATTCTTGCCATCTGCTACGAATATGTTCCATTTTGCTCTTGCAAACAGCATCTTCTTCAAATATTTCAGAGCTAATTGTCTGAAAGTCAGAAAGAAGAAAGAGAGATGGTAAAGGTTTATTCAGAAACAACCTTTACTTAAGTGGGACAAAATAATGAAAGAGTCTTCAAAATATATCTACTTATGATGCAGAATAGGCTAGCATTTTTATCAATTTGAAATCAATGGATGAAAGTAGGGCTCAAATAAAGATAACATTTAGAGAAGTTAATCCAGGTATAAGTAATGTCCAGAGAGGCCAATTTGCATGTAAGCTTGTTGATTGGCAATCTTATAGACAACAAACATACCTTATCTTGAAGAAGATGGTGCAAACAGTTTTGTCTTTATAAATATTTTCCATAAAAATTATTACCTTTTGCGTAAATCCCTATTTGTAACATGGTAAGTATTTGGCGCTAGATTCCATTGCGATGGTTATAGTGCCAAAAGAAATCACTTGTGAACGAATGCATAGCCAATAGAAATATACCGAGCTAACTTCATTGATCACATGTAAGAGCTACAACAAGAAACCACTTGATGGAATGGCCATTGTTGACATCGTATCCTCTATGCAGACATAATATGAGAATTTTTGAGCATGGTGATACGCACTCTAAGATATCAGCTTGCTTAATCAAAGACTTAGAAGTTAAATAAATGAAATGATATAGTAAGAGTGTTTGAAGAGGCCAAAACGACTGATGAGACCGAAACTTATACCCTAATGAATCTCGTACAACGTCCAGGTGATCCCAAAGAAAGAAGAAAAGAGAGAAAGACAACACTGTTAAGAGCTTAGAAGTTGATAAAAGGTTTGCTGAGTCAAAACCAATAGAGAGCCACTATGCATCTAATGGAGAGCGGGTAGTATTGGGTACCATATGTCATAATCCATACATTAAATGGTACAATGAAGGGTGTATAGCTAGTGATACATAAAACGCTTGATGGTATAGGGGGTTGTCCGTCTCATACCCTCCATGGTAGTACCTTGATTGAGAGTCTCACATGAGAAGCTAGAATAATCTGAATGCTGGTCGGGAGTCAACATCAGAAGAGTGAGGCCTTTTATTGTCAAGAACACCTGGATTACTCCAACTCAGTCTCACAACTAAGCAATATGCCTATAGTATGGTAAAACCTCCTCCAGTAGTTGTCCATTTCTTTCTTTCTTCTTTCTTTCTTCTTTTTATTTTTATTTTATTTTATTTATAATTTTCTTTTTTGAGAACAGGGTCTCATTACTTATTACGAGCAAAGACCCGGGTCCTTGGTAGTAATGTAGAAAGGGCTAGTACACCTCATGAGGGCTTGTATAAATATGAACCCCTAGTGTTAGTAGGTAAGAACTAGCCGTCATGAGGATAGCAGATCAATCAGCTGTTGAGGCAGATCATCTCCAAATATTTTTCTCTTTCAAAAGTAAAAACATATCTAGAATTCTAAATATGCCATGAAATCCAAATCCAAATTTGGTTGAGGATCCCAATGAAGTAATCATCCACAGTCTTGAATTTGACAGGTTAGGGACCATTGCACGAGGGAAAGTAGAAGGTTATTTCATCATTCTTGTGTGTCTACAATTTCGATTATAAATGTTTAATCGTTTAAGGTGGATTAGCACATCATGAACAAAGTGCATTGCATTATATGAACTCATGAAAGCTCCATTTATCATGTATCCCATGACAACTCTTTATGTGCCAAAATAGATGAGGTATGAGAAATTTCTTAACTCAAATGTCTGTAGCTATATTTATTCACAAAGTATATAAATATCTCATTCAAATTGCAACATACACTAAGACTGAAGGGGTCCATGAATGCACATTGAAGATCTTTGATGTCAATAGTCTGAGATTTGGTGGAAGACTGAAGAGTCCAGTCCTTCTTTCGATCACCCTTATATTTGTTGAAGGGCGATTCCATATATTGAGAAATCCCTTCAGCTAAAACTAGAATTTTCAAAAAGATGTAATCAAATGGAATCTGTGTACATGAAGCGACCGTGCTCACCAAAATATATGGTTCCTTTTTTGTGAAAGTAACATGTTTCTGATTCTAGATTATGAGCTACTTCTTGATCCATAACATGTCACCAAGATGGATGGGGATTCTGATACATAAATTCACAGTCACATGCTTACCATGTCATTGCAAATGTGAGGCCATTCCTTTCATCATCCCACGAAGAAATTTAATTTTGATTGCTGCGTATGATAGAAAAAGTATCCATGTATCAAGTTGCCAATGACCACAAATATCTGAAAAACAAAACCATAAAATGACACCACACATGATAAAGAAAGAAAAGTACATCTCCTCGCCAAAGCGTATTTTGGAATGTAGCACGTACTAAGAGTGTTTTTCGTGTTATTATTTTTCTTTTGTATTATTTATTTGGGATACCTCTTGTATCTAGTATATCATTTTCTACGTCTCATAAACTCTCTCTTAAAGTGTAACTACTTTCTTTTCCTTCCTTACTGTGCTTTCCCTTTCCCTTTCTCTCCCTAAGTGTGTCTCCCCCCAACTACTGGTCATTGCTCCTCTTCTACATAGAGCATTCTTCCCATCTTCTTGTATATTTCAGACTATCACTCTTTCTCAAGGTCTTGGGTAAAGTGCAAATTGCACTCAAGAGAGCCCACCATAGCACAGAAACCTGAGATACAATAGGCACTTTCGACAAGAGCTTGTCAACAACCTCACAGCTTGGCATATTTGGTAGGAACATTTTAGTTTGGACATGGGTGTTAATTGCATAATATTAATGGAGAATGTCTCAAAGACACATAGTATGCTGATTCATAATCTCATGGTCAATTCTCTACGATAAGGGATGACTCCATGAGGAATTCCAAATGTCAATGACATTTTATCAGTACCTAGGTGCATGCATCATATAGTAGCATGGAGGGCACCGTCCATAGGAAATATCCATCATTATAATTATTCTATCCCCTTCTTGCCCCCTTTCTTCCCCAGGAAACCCCACATAAAGGGAAAAAGAAGATATTATCTAATTCATGCAGTGTCTGAGCTCAGTCACATCCACACACCTTTGCACCTCCTTAAGAGGTGTTGCCTTCAGGTAACTGATTGCCTTAAGCCACATTCCTTCAACGAAAAAGGCAGGTTCCTTTTATTGTCAAGAACAAATACAAAACTCTATCAGCCATTTTAGTTATTATTCCAGTGTTGACCACTCACATCTCATCAAATACAGCGTTATTTTGTCGATTTAAAGTAAGTTATGGAACCCGTTAACATTTAACTTCAAGTTTTGAAACCCAAAACGATATACCATGCTTGTATTTGTGCATTGTGGTATTAGCAGTGTATTATTTTTATGTATCTATCAAATGCATGACTTTCAAGTAAGAAGTGGAATTTGTTGCCTTTTTTATCACACAATACCACATATAAGTACCTGGTTGAAAAGTAAAAAGAAAAATAGCAAGGGAAACATGGGCAACTTTATTTTTCTGTAAAAACATTACCCTTTTTTTGTCATCCTTGCCACAAATATGATCACATTCTCCTTCACATGCAGCAGCTCGTATAGTGTTTGTAGCCATCAGCATTGAGCTCTGGAGCACAAAATTTCTAAAAGGTTGGACTAGATGCCCCTGATATTGAGGAATAAAATTGAGAGCTCACAAAAATTTATATCATCTGAAAGATAATGTCACTCCAAAAATAAAGTGCAGGATCCTCAAAAGACAATGCAGAAAACAGATACACACTGAATTCATTTCTGATTAAAACCATGCAAAATATTTACCAATAGAAAACAAATAATGATCAAAAGAGAACACACCACGAAGTACATCATAAATCAAAACGGTTGCAAGTCTAAAATACTGAAATTGAGAAAGCTAGCTACTGAGTGGAAAGAAACTCTAGATGCTTCGTTAAGAGTGAGTTGGCACTTCTCCATTGAAGGCATTCTTAACACCTGTATTGGGTGCATAAACAACTCTAGAATCTTCATGGAACTCACCCCTTACAGTTTTAAGTCTCTCTTAATTTAGTTAAGGCTTTACTATATGAATGCTAATAATAATAATACTTATTTGCATGCCAAAATGGATTCCCTTCATTTTCTATGATAGTAAATGGAAGTCATCATAAAGAATCTTCCTCGTCCCAATATGATGTTCTTCCCTTTTTTCTCCCTTAATTTGGGGCGGAGGGCATTCTTTTTATTCATCCGTGTGAAAAAAATATGCTAGTCCCAACTCCCCAATGGAAGTGAAATACTATGAATATCTATAACATGTTGTCAATAAGAAGATGATTCCTTCTCTTCTCAGGAACATAATCAATATGGCCCAAAATACAACTCCTGAAGAAGGTAAGGGGCAGAGCAGTTGTAAAGAGATGCCTATGTTTGAAAAGCATTGTTTGTAGTTTGATAAGTAAGCCAAAGCATACTGGTTCTAAAATGATGTAAAATGCTTATAGCATCTTCATCATCGTCAGCGTAAATGACAAACGTGATTTCATATATACTTATTTCACTGAATTAAGGACTGAATACTAAACAAACTTAATTCGTGGTTCTGAATGAGATGCTTCATGACTTCTTTCTTGTTGCCACATTTTGGAAATTTGAAAAGCATTATAAAGATATACATTGAAACTATATCAATGATAAAATCTGTAAGGGTCTAAGTAATATTCAAAGTATACAATGGATACAGAACTGATCGGCAAAGACTCTTGTACGTACTTTTTCTTGGAAAAATACATGTTGTTCTTTAATCATAATCACAAGAGAACTAGTGTAGACTAAGGACTTGTGGTATGGGTACTTAGTGCTGCAAGCACATAGGTTCTCTGAGTAGCGACCTTGTTCACATCCACCATTGAACACAACAACACACAAACAAGAGACAAGGATTCCTTAAGAAACCCAAAGAACAAATAAAAGAGAAAGAGGTAATATATCAAAGATCATAGATCAAATTCTTTTTGTGTGGGGAGGAGTTTCTTTTACATACCATACATATTGTATCCGAGTACACAAGTACCCATATGTTCCCTTTCTCTAGTATGTAGTACCTTCAAAGTACGTACCTTGAAGTACAAAGTATGGTACCATAAAGTACAAAGTATTGTACCTTAAAGTACACCAGTACCACTTGCAAGTGCAACAAGTACAATTGAACATCCATAGGAATTGGGGGCTCTACAAGTGCTCGCCACTAAAGGGCTCTCCATCCGAGAGAGCATGGAAGGAGATTGAGAAGTTGCTGCATGGAGAGTGAGTTAATATGCAGAGAGAAGAACCTCTGGAGAAGAACATCACAATCTTTTTGCAGAGAAGAACATGACCACTTGGTAGCATAGAGAAAGTGGGGGGGGGGGGGGGGGGGGGGGGGGGGGGGGGGGGGGGGGGGGGGGGGGGGGGGGGGGGGGGGGGGGGGGGG